>BMAO01014814.1:0-22215 GCA_019973975.1 Trichonephila clavata | reverse complement strand
TTTGATTTCGTGTTTTTGGTTCATTATAATTTTTTTTAATGAAAATTCTTGGTCATATTATTTAGTATTGAGGTAGATAAGTCTTGTGTACATTCTGTAGTTATGAAATTGTTTTGAATACTTAGTGGGTTAGAGCATGAATTTTTTTTTAAAAGTTGAATTTCATTATGTGAAGAGTGTTGATTACAATTGAGTTAAGATTGTTCGTGATATATTTGAATACTGATGCGAATTATTTCCGGAAGTTATGTTTATCGAATGTTAAGGTAAGGATGGTCATATAGTTGTATTAGAATCTAGCGGATGTAATTAATTCCGGAAGTTATGTTTATCGAATTGTTAAAGAGGTACAGGAAATTGTTGTCATTATGGTTGTATTAGAATCTAGCGGGTTATGTGAATTAATTCCGGAAGTTATGTTTATCGAATTGTTAAAGAGGTACAGGAAATTGTTGTCATTATGGTTGTATTAGAATCTAGCGGGTTATGTGAATTAATTACGGAAGTTATGTTTAACGAAGTGTTGGAAGAAGAGATACAGAGAATTGTTTTATGAGTTTGTGAATTAATATGATTATTCAGGTATTAGTTAAGTGATTTAGTAGAAATGATTGAGAATTAGAGTTTCAGTTGTCGAGTTAGTTCTGTTTTTGAGAGATAGTTATCTGTTTGTAGCGTTAGTTAATTTGTTAGCGGATCGTATTGGTTATAAGGTTTATGGCTATGTTGTTTGAGAGTCAGTATTCGAGTTGCCGATAGTCGATTTTGGTGAATTAGTTATAGTGATGGGAATTAATAATTTTATTATTGAGCAAATTTTTTTTGTGTCTGGTGTTGATGACATGCGAATCGCTCTGTTCAGTGCACAATTATAGCACTCAAAGGTTAGAGTGAAGTGTTTCGTTTTTTTCCCCCGCCTTCTATTGTTGTTTTTTTATATATAGACTTAAAATCCATTTTTATTAATAGCCACAATTTTAATAATCTCGTCTACTTTTAGTATTAAATTTTTTTTTGTTTCTTAACCTTGGGTTTGCATCCTGATCACATGCATATTCATCGTTTTGTAATAAGGAAAATGCATGCTTAATTTAATTAGTACTCAAGGCTCAGGGTGAATTTATAATTCCTTATGCTCATTAACTTTGGTGTACGTTGCAATTTCTTATGTAATCACGCCATATTGTTATCATGTCGAATTTCGATGTTAGGTGATGCAATGTTGTGATGATTTTCTGTTTTTTTTTGCATTATACTCATAAATAATAATAATAACTTATCTAAACTTGTTCTCACAAATTGTTACAATCTCACACTGGAAAATAATTTTTTTTTTAATTCCTTAAAATGGTGGATATTTTTTGTGTACATTATTAGCTAATAAATTTTCTTCATCATGTCGTTCTGCGATGATCAGTGAGAAGGAGGAAATGGCATAATTATACAAAATATCTGTTTAACTTTCATGCCAGACATCGGAAATGTTGTTTTTACCCATTTTACTATGCATACATGTCGCGCCAAAATCTGTGTCACAATCAATTTTTAAGTATTTACTTCTTGTATCTTTATATATATATCACTTGTTTTATTTATATTACATATTAATCACTGCTGTGTTATGTACACAATTATACTGTTACAATGTTTTCGTGCGTGCAATTATTTTGTGTAAATTATGCGGTAGCCCAGATCTCATCTCAAAATTCGAATTTTATGATTTTTTTTCTTTACAAGTCGTTCTATTGTACTACATTTGTTTGGCAGAAACGGAGGCAGGGGATGGTCGGTGTGGTATTCAAACGAAAGTCCCTGTCGGTCAAGAAGTTAGTGGGAGGGAGAAAGTGAAATGGAAAATAATGAGTTCACGTGTTGTGTGTGTAGAACATTTCCGCACTTATTATAATCTCTTTTGGGAGTATTTTTTTCATTAAGGTCGAGCTGGGATGCAACTCACGGACCACAGGAAAGGAAAATTTTCCCCTTCGCCATGGCGTCAGGATGACAGGCCAGCCACATTCATCAGGTTCGGGAGCTGTCACGATTTACGACCTCCAACACGAGGGAGCAGAGGAGACAAACGTTTAAAGGTTCCTACAATGCCGCGAAGTCAATAAGAGAATTCAACAATATGCTACCCATTACGGCGGCTACATTCTTCCAGCGTGGTGTCTTCCACCCCTCTTCAATTCGTCAAACGGCAGGACATAATTGTCGTTATTTCTTCACCTTCACAACAGAAAGGGGGACTTCCGCCTTTTCCTACTGCACTTGGCACTAAAAGGCTCAATCGTCGGGATCAAGGATTCCCCCTCCAGTTTTTTTTTCTTCCTCTCCTGCAATTGTTTTTCCAAGATTTCATCGTGTCAAGAAGATCCATTTCCGGCTCGCTGTTGGACTATTACTATTGTCATTTAATCACTCCCATTTCAGTTTTGTATGTCTACTGCAAAATATGTGTTAATTTTTTTCTCTCTTTCCAGGTGTTTGTGAGTCTGAAAGGGGGGAGGAGTGATGGGTGGCTTGGAGGCTGGAAGGCTTAGATGTTGATCGGGTTTGAAGATGGTCCCTAAGACACATGTAATTTGTGTATTCCCCTTGTTTTTTGTTGACAGGATGTTGTCGCATTCCTTAGTTGGGGGGGGGTCCCAACGGCCGGTCAGCAAAGTTGAATGGACTCATAATTTGGAAGAATCGTCGCGAAATTTGTAACTTTGCGCTTGGTTCCTGACCAATGGCTAGGTGGGACCAAAGGTCGTGCGGATGAAAAAGGGGGTAATTTGCCCCCACTTAAAAGGAGGAACCGTGACATTTTCTCGGCAGAGATTTTACAGATTAGCAGAAGACAGATTACCATGATTTCAGATGAAGAGAGTTAAATTTAGGCCGTCCAAGTACCACCCAGCTCCATGCCTCCGTTTCAGATAAGTGAAATGTTGTAGTATTCTTATTTTTAAAATTTTAATAGTTTTATTATTTTAACCTAGAAATGTTTAAAAAGTAATAAACGAATTTGATTTAATTAAATCCGAATTATTCATTTAATCTCATTGTTTTTTAATTGAGTTTTAAAGTACTAACCACTATCATGATACAGACATTAGTTAAATTTATCGAACCTGCGTAAGTCATAATATGTTAAATTAATGAAGTAATTGTAGCGCTGCATCAAAAGAAAGCCTCTGATACAAGTAATTCCTTCGCAAACACTGTCAATATCCTTTTATTGCTTACTCTAGCCTTCGGAATAATTTTATGGATAGCAGCGCACGGAAAAGATCGCACTTCGGAAAAACATATATATACATCCAGGGGATTTAACGCACCGGTTGAGCAAGACGTTTATATACGCTGGTTGCACTTAAGAGGTTAAAGTTGTATTGTTGCTTTAGCGTCAAAGTATTGCATTATTTAATTTTTGCATTATTATTTATATGGAAGATGGGCGCGATGAAAATTATGATTGAATATATGGTCGCAAACATTGAAAGTTTGATAAGCACTGAAATAAGGCCATGATTTTCATTCATGTTTCCACTGGAGACCCGTACGTAGGAATAATGATAACTTCTGCATTTTAAATGGAACTGAGCCTGAAAATTTCCACGTGATGTGGAAGTTTTGCTACGGCTTTCTGTTCCTCACTTGACAAATCTTAAAAACAATGAGGTCTTTCATAAATAGTTCTCATGTTGTTTTAGAATAGTTGTTAATAAAACCTGACCTGAAAATATTCCCACTTTCTCACTCAATAAATATGAAATTTTAAAAGTCACTTAAAATGAAGATTAAAGGAAAATTCTTTTTTGGAGAAATTACTGTCTTAAAAACTGACAAAAAACACATACACTTCTTCTTCTATTTATTAAAAAAAGGACTATATAAATGAAGCTTATCAATGATGATTAATATGTCTTAGGGAGGAAAAAGGAGAAAAAAATAAAGGAAAATTTAAAAATAAGTAATTTAAATGTATAGCTATTCATAGATTGTAAATAAATTAAAAAATTGCAAGGACTGAATGGGAGTTCAAATAACTTTTAAAATGGTTGAGATTTATTCTGGAAAAGATTCTAATTCATTTTACGACACACTGACTATAGTAAAATCTTATTTGAGAATATTTAGTTAATTGTAATGACTGTCCCAGGTAGGCTTTTTAATGGATTATTTATGTATAAAATCGCACTCGATATTTAATAAAGTAAATAAGTACAGTAAAATGTTGCAAAAATATTGAACAAAATCAACGTTTCTTAGAAATATCCCATTCTGTTAGTTACAAAGAACTATAAAAATAAATTTTCGTATTGTGTTTCAATGTTTAGTTTTAGCATTTTTTAGTAAACATGTATGTTTTGAACTCTTTTAAATAAGCGAGTTTTATTTGCACCATAAAACTGCAAAGAAGATTTCCCTTTTTTTGAGCTATCTGTTATGATTTAAAGAGCATAAGGAGCTAATTTTAAATTTTAATACTTGTCTTGAAGCAGTAATGAGACAAAAAGAATTTCAATCAAATCCGATTCAAATTTTTTAAATAGTTGCAAATTTATAAAACTAAACTTATGAGAATTGAAATGGGGGAGACTTTATAAAAGCCCAATAAAAATTGTTCGAAAGTGTCTAAAAAAGGAATTAACGAATTTTAATTAGAATATTTATTATAATGAGAATTTCTTCTTGATGTACCGGTTGTCCATATAATTAAACATGAAATTTGCAAGCAATCTATAGCAAACAGAATATATGCGAGATTTTCGGCAAAAGAAAGGTGAGGAAAAAATTAAAAACCGGAAGACTACAGCCGAAAAGAATTGCACATAATTCAACTCAACCCAGCAGGGATTTTCGGGCACGTGCAACGAATACAATTCTCTCACAAACATCAACGGCCTACCCAACTACTGCTTTTCCAAATCTATTTGTCAGTCAGGCAACTTTACGATTGTCCGCTTATAGTTTTTTTGAATGATGAACTCAAGCTTGAAATCAACACTAATCGAAATGTTTCGACAACTAACAGTGGTACTGTTATTGAGGCTGTTTTCAACAGTTATTAAATACTTTGAACTTTGAAATCACAAGTGTTTGTGTCATATTTTAGTTATCATAATTCTATTGTGTGCGTGTGTTTCCGCTTTTCCCTAAATTGAACACGAATTATTATTTTTGATAAATTTTTTGCATTACTCCTTGGGTTAATTAAATAAAATTTTAATAAAGATATAATTATTCGATAGAAAATTATTTCCAATCATACCCGATTCATTTTTTTCAGGATTTAAGTTACTATTGCGTATTTACCACGATAACATGTCAGATGGTACACATCATATGTGACTACTGTAAGACTCGTTCCTTTTTCTCTTATTCGCCCTCAATTTTTTGCGCCCTAAGCATGTGTCTAGGGCACACAATATGTAACAGAATGTGAAAATGGAAACATTTTATTTTAATTTTCAGTTTTAAAGTTTTCACACATTTTTAAAATTTTATAATTGTGGAACACAAAAAACCTTAAATGTTCGCTTTTTATAAGTACCCTTTGCATGCTGTGAATGTTTCATATATCTTAAAAGATTTTCTCTCATACTAACAGATAAGTTTCCTGTTTAAACGGTTTAGGATTTCCTGTGTGTGTGTGCATATATTTGCACATACAATTTGAAGCATGGTGTAATACTAAGTCTTACGTCGTAATGGAGACAGAGATAACATTGGATTTTTTGGATTATCTTTTCATTTCCATTTCTCCTCAAGCAACAAATTGTGCATAGTCTTGCTAATCCCTGTTCTTTATAGAATATTTTCAAGAATCTGAATTCCTGCCTTCCATGAAAAGTTACCTCCTTCAGTACAAAGAAAATCCCAGATGAGAATATTTCAGTACCATGGACAAACTGGAATCTCTTAATAATCTCACTATAAGAATTAAAAAATCTGCAAATCAAAGATAGAAAAAAGAATATTTTTTTCTCTAATGGGGCTGTGGTTTGGTACTTCTACCTTTGCAGACCTAGTACATTCCCCAGGAGCTGGTATCACTTTTTAGTTCGGCAACATATAGGCGATACCAACTGCCGAAAGTAATTTTGACGCCCAGTTTACTCCCCAGAGGGAGGCGCCTGAGCTCTGACGATGCGAACCTGCACTAGGATATTTAATTTTGCCAAGAGCACCCAAGCCAAACAGACACTCTAGGGATCTTTTACATGCCGTATAATCATACGACATGGCCGCTGTTGCTTTTCTGCATCAGGAAAATCCACCGACTTAGGCCGGGGTAGAACCCGCAACCTTGGGTACAGAAGGCCAGCGACAAACCAACCACGCCGCCCAGCCTGCTGAAAGAAGAAAATTTCATCGCCCGTACAGCGTATGAGCAAACCGGTTGTGGTCAGATTTCGGTAGCCCGTACAGTGTACGGGCAAACCACATAAGGGGCTAAACATAAAAAAAACACTTAAGAAGAGTTAGTACTTAATTTGATGGAAATTTTTTTATTTTAACTCTCTTATAACTGTATCATAACTTATGGCACTTATAGGTCTTGATTAAAGTTGCAATTACAAAAATAATTTTTGCTGGAGGAGACAAAATAACACATATTTAGTCATTTAACAACTTCCCTGTTTTGCTCGAACACCGTTCGGGTACTTGAAAGGGCACTTCCCTGATTTGCCCGAGCGGTGCTCGTGTAACACTTTTTTCTACTCTAATGCTCTGATTTGCCTGTATTTTTTGCTCATTTAGTGTGCAATGTTTCTAACAGATGTCTAAATAGTCGAGTAAAGTTAGAATTACAAAAAATGTCTAAACCGGTTTCAAGGTTAGATTTTAAGGTATCCGAACACGTTCAGAGTACTTTTTAACAAAATAGCATACTAAAACATTATAATGCTCAATACCAATAAATATTACTATTTAACTATCAAAATTTAAAATCAATTACCTGAATTTTACAAAAATCACAATTATAAGTGCAATTTTAGCAATATTTTTGAAAAACTTCAAAGCAGTTAGAGAAAAAAGTAATGAACATATATTAGTAAAAGTATTACTAAAACAAATTAGATGCTTTTATCTAGAAAATGTACTAAAATTTTAGTTTTTTATTAAAATTTGAAAATTTTAGAGCTGATTGAGTAAGCATTATAAGAAATGTTACATTTTTAATGAGACCAATATTTAAATAACAAGCCATAACTCAAAAAGTATTCATAAATAAGAAATATTTTAGTACATTCTCTAGAAAATAACATAAATATCGGGTTAAAAAGTTTTATAAAAATACATTCATAATATTTTTAGTTATCAGACTCGCCATGATAGATTTTGAGCAATTTAAATGCCCACTTCTGGTAGATCAAAACCCCACTTCCGGTTTTTCTAAATTTATAAAACGGATTGTAACTTGGCCTCTAGGTAGTGTAGAAACTAAACAAAGCGTGTTTCGTAAAATTAAAAGATAGCTCTATTCAATAAAATAAAAAACAAAAATATCTGTCTTGACTGAATTTGGTCATTTTCAACGTGTTCGGATACCTTAATGCATTGTGGATAAGGCGGGAACTTTCTTTTTACTACATCAGTGTACCGCAAACTCTGTGAACACTATTTCTTTTAAATTTGGAGCTTAAAATAGAAGAAAAAATGAGTGATTATGAGAGGCTCATAACAAAAAATAATTCTGATATTGACTCAGGTAGTGAGTCTAAAATTTTTGTAAATGATTCTAGAAGTAATGAAAGTTTGTTATCGGACTTTGGTGTAGATAGAATAGATCAGCATCTCAAAGAGGCAAGAAATAATACAAAGAAATATTCTTCCATATTTTAGATACATTATTGTAGGGCCGTGGGTAGCCTAGATGTTAGAGCATCGGACTCCAGACCGGAAGGCCTGGGTTCGATGCCCGATGCCTCAAATACTCTCCGAGTACACACGGAGTACGTTCTCGTTAAATCAGTGGGTCTGAATGGTGTCGCCATCTATTGTGTTGTACCGAGAAAAATAGTACTGTCACCTTCATGGGCGTAGATCTAGCCCGTTGCCATGATGAATTTCGTGGGCCTCGAAATGACTACGTCAGACAGGTGGTATAAGTAACATCAAGAGATACATCATTGTGGAATGTTTTCGCTTTATATCAGAAACAGGAAGGAGAATTATCTCAATTGAATTTGAGGCTTGATATTATAGATCGCTTTATTGAAAGACGTGGGGCGGTAAATGAGAAAAAAGGACGGACGACCAGGAATTTTGTCCAGTCCCTTACAATTGACAGAAAAAAAACCTTTTAGAAGGGAATCCTCATACCGCGACAAAAATTGACACCAACAAGGCAATGTTTTGTGTGTTGTTCGAAAAGAAAAGATTTTGGAAAACGGGTGAAAAAAGAAACCCTATATTTTCGTCCCGACTGCGATATTGGATTATGCTTGTCTACCTGTTTTAAAATTTACCACACAAAAACGGAATTTTATAAGAGAATAATTAACTGTATAAAAAAAAGTATACTATTATCTTTTTAAATCCAATATACATTTTTGTTAAGTGTTCATTTGAGTTCACTTATTTCTTCGGAAAAAAGCCAACTTTAAGGGAAAATATGTTTTTTCAATAAAAATAAAAACTAGCATAGTTCTTTAAATTTAATGTTTATAACATTTCTGACTGCCAATTTGAGTTTATATAATTGATTTCATCATAAAAATGCCTACAAAAAATATGCTTATTTTTTGACATAATATGGCAGAAAAAAAGGAACAGTTAAGCGGTAAAACTGAAAACAACTTTATTTAATCATATAATTTCCACACCTAATTTCAAACAAACCTGAGTAATTACCTTGTACAAATATATAGAATTAATAAAATTAGAAGAATTCATTCTTTCATCAGAAAAATCCCCTGCTGCAGAGGTAAGTCAGTTTTTGTAAGTAATTTAGTACCGGGATGTAATTAACTACAACATTATTTCTGTTAGTCCAATTAAAACAAATTAATTCAAAACTGACGTTGTTAAACAAAATCAGTCAAGCAATGGAAAAATAGAAGTGTTCTGTAAATACTTCTGTCTATTCTAGTGTCTCAAACGTAAATGTGAATAGTTATTAACATTAATAACTTGCTGTCAAGACAAATGCAATATTTTGTTCTAAAAGGAAAGTATTAATTGCATAATTAGTGAAAGATAAGCGTGGTTTAGCGTTAATTAGGTTTTAATGAATTGATGCGGTGTCCATGTTGCATATTAATTAATTTGCGGTTAAAAGGATTGTTTTAAATGGTATTAGTGAAATAGATAATTAATCGGATTTGTTTAAGGATAAGTTTTTAATTTTTTTGAGATATTTAAATTTCGGACTGATTGGAATAATTAAATTGGTTTTAATTTTATGAATACCAGCAAGGGTATAATACCATATCCGCTTAACAGTGAGTGAGTGAGTGAATATTAACGTCGCACTGCTTAGCTACACGAGGGCTTTCCCGCGTAATTTTGAACCATAGTCAAGTGACGTGGACGACACCTGAGCTGGCACCCCCCTCTCCTAACTACCACACCACACCAACGGGAGGACGTTTGAGCTCTCGACAGATTGAACGTGCATCGCTCCCCTACACGGCGGGTCTTCATTGGTACTGGGCTCGAACTCATGACACGCTAGCCATAATCCGATATCTTGACCCCTCGGCTACCGCGGCCACATCGGCTTAACAGAGGGCCAAATCCATTGCACAAGTTATGCAACTGTGCATTATCATTGCTCAAATTGTAAAACTGTAATTTAAATGTATTACGTAGTTCTTTTTTTCGCAAAGTTCGTTCATGGCACTCCCCTTCAGTTAAATTCATCACTGAAGCTGCATCGTCCAGCATTTCATTGTTAAAGTCCTCAGATTTCGATGAACCTGTAACTCTAGTATCTTTCTGGAGAGTTGAGCATTTAGTTCCGTTGATCGTTAATAAGTCTTCGTATGATACAACACCTTTCTTCTCATGCAACGATTCCATGGCAACGGTCGTCTATTAGTTAAGGACTCGTAGCCGGCGTGTCAGGAGTTCGAGACTAGTACCACTGAAGACCCCCATGTAGGGGGGGGGGTGATGCACGTTAAATATATCGATGATCAAACCTCCTCCAGTTGATGTGGTATGGAAGTTAGGAGAGGGTTCCAGCTCAGGTGTTGTCTCTGCCGCTTGACCAAGGCTCAAAATTTCGAGGTCTGTCTTTAAAAACCATCGAATATATAACTGAATAATGTGACTTTAATATCCACTCATGCAACGATTCTAGTCCAGACAATTGTTGCGATATTTTTCTTCGTGAGCTTGCAATAATGTACTATAGCAACCGTATTGGCGACATTTTATGAAGTGAGGTAATGGCTTCCAATTCAGCACGTACGACACATGTGAAATCGGGGTTGCCAACTCGTTGAGTTACCTTGAACGTATTAATTGTCGCGATAGTACATTGTAAATTTATCACAGCATTACGAAAGCCTTTTTTTGTATATAGCGTAAAATATTTCGTTTGTGTCAATTCAATTCTTAAGTACTTAGTAGTGGGAGATTCGTTCTGAGATTAAAACAGATAATATCTCGAGCAATCCACACTGACGTCACACCCTGCCAATAGAGCCCGACAAGGCACTACACGGGAAATCACTCAGACGAATACCTGAAGATGCTAAACACTAGACGTAGGAAAAAGACCTTCTCCTTTGATATTTAATATATGTTTAACTATTTCATCCTTCACATTGTTTAATAAATCATTTATATCACCTTAAGGTTATAGGCATCTTCTCAATATAACTATATCAATTATATATGATCCTTTATAATTTCTTTCTTGTATTATGTATTTCGGTGGCATAACCAGTCGGGAACCTTGATTTTAAATTATAAATCTAATATTCCTTTGGTGTTAAAGGTACTTGAAATTTTTTTGTGTTGATAATCTCAACACTTATATATGCCTCAACAAACGTTTTGTCGATGCAAATGTTTTATATTTCCTAAATTATTGAAATTTTTACTCCATATATAAACATATTCAATGGTGTCCAAAAGTTAAGCATAATTGATAATTATGTGAATAAAGAAGGAACTGTAAATCAGAATGGCGGGAAACGTGCTATGCGAGTGTAAAATGGTTAAAAAATAAGGAAGCAAATCAAAAGAATGATAATAATTAATTTTATTATCCAAAGTAGCAGCTTGAAACAAAACTGAGCATAGCAAGGATTCACACTTTAAAGAAAAAATGAAAGAAAACATTAAATAAAATGCTGATGCTGCAGTTTAATAAGGCGTGTGGTCACCTCTGACAGCCAGGCACGCTGCACAGCGATTTACCATACTTGCTATGAGATGATGAATGAGTTGTGGGCTCAAACGGTTCCAAGCTTCTTGGAGAGCTCTCTTCAGTTCTGTAACGGAGCTTGGTGGGTGCGAAAGGGCTGCAATTTGTCTCCCGAGCATATCCCATACATGCTCGATAGGATTTAAATCAGGGGAGTTCGCAGGCCACGACATGCGCTGGATGTTTTCCGTTTCAAGGAAGTCATCAATCAGCACCGCTCGGTGACATGGCGCATTATCATCCATGAATATGAAGTCGGGACCGACAGCACCTCGAAATAAGCGAACATACGGCTCAAGAACTTCGTCTCTGTATCTTTGAGCAGTCACAGACCCCGTGTAAAAAAATGGAGGTCTGTGCGGCCGTCCATCATGATGCCTGCCCATACCATTCCTCCCCTAGATGGAAAATGATGTCTTTCCGTTATGTTTCTTGGTTCAAATCGTGTTCCAAGTTCTCTCCATATCGTTACCCGCCGAGAATCACTACTCACACTAAACCGGGACTCGTCCCTGAACATCACATTGGAACACTCTCCCACACTCCAATGTGGATGTTTCAAACTCTAGCTCAAACGAGCGCGTTTATGCGCAGACGTGAGGGGAATGCAAACTGGTGTTCTTCTGGCATAAAAGCCAGCATGATTGAGTCTCCTGTAAACAGTTTGTCTCGAAATTTGTATTCCTGTGGCGACTGTGAGCGCCTAACCCAATGCTCTGGTAGTACTGCCCCTCTGTCGTCGCGCACTTATTACCAAATATCGGTCTTGGCGAGGGGTTGTGACTCTTGGTCGACCTGATACTGGTTGTCGGGTAACATCTCCCGTTCTTTGAAACCTCTGCCACAATCTTGAGATCACAGACATTCAGAATTCGAGACACTTCGGTTTGTGATCGTGAGGATTCCAGCATTCCAACGATTCTTACTTTCGTAAACATGTCCAATTGGCGTCTTTGTGTCATCATTCACCTTGTTTGATGGTTAACAACGTTCCTTCGCACAGCAGTTGCACGAAACTTGTTTGAACTGCCTATGCTGCGTGAATCGGTTTCTCCGCGTTCCGACATGCGCCGGTGTTTCGCGCAGGACGTAGTCGACTGAAAAGTTTTGCATAAACTCAATGTTTCTTCTTTACCCAATTAATATCCGCAAGAAATTTGGAATAACTTTACGAATATTTACTCCATGTTTTTCGCATTTTACGATTTATGCTTAACTTTTGGGCACCAGTGTATGTACTATAAAACTGAGTACAGATTTAGGTCTGACAGACATAGGTAATCATTTAAAAAAGAATGCTAAAATTAATTCTTATAGGACTTCCAAGTGTTTTCTGGTTTTTCTTCCACGCGCAACAACACTTATTAAAATTCAATGTAGAGTAAGATTTTCTATTTCGATTCTAATTTTTGTTTTCAGTAATCCAAGAAATATAAGCAACCGGAAATAACTGAAATGTCATAAAAATTTATTACTCTATAAAAGATTGAAAATTCAGGAACTTCAGTTTAAAAAAATTAAGGAAAAGTGTATAAAATTGGCTTTTTTTATACTCAGTTTATAAAGATATTCTGAAAGAATAAACTTTAGTTGCTTTTAATATTAGTGTATCCAATTTTTTTTTTAAAAAAAAAAGGATTTTGTTGCCTTGTGTTACAACCTTTAAATTTTCGTAATACGTAGGCGTACGAAACATGTATAAGTGCTGAAATATAAAAGCGAATAAATAATGTAACAGATTCTACTAGTAAGTCACCCAGGGAACGTATTTTACTTTAAATATCTCGTTGCCCAGGACACATCCACTCCTTACATCAATACATTTCCCTAGTTTTCAGACAGGCCTGTGTTTCATGCCCGAAAACTTTTGAAACTTATTTTTTTTACTCTTACCAAAGCTTTTATATGCACCGAGGCAAGGTTTCTCTCTTGCGTATTGAACTAAAAAGGAAGACACTCAACACGAACTGTCGATAACATTGAGATTACTTCAAGAGTTGTTGAACATTTCGACTTTCAAATAGTAATATTCTTTGACACCACCCCATATATTGATTTGAGAAATCCATATTTCAGCTTTCAGGGTGTCGTTATTTACCACCAAAAAGGTTTTCTTTTAACTTATTTTGTTTATTTGAAGTGTCTTTTTTTATGGTTTTTGGTGTGTTGAGTTTTTATTTATTTATTTAATTTTTTTTATTTTGGTAGAACAAAAGTGGACATTTTTATGCTTAGGATTAAATAAGATTAAATCAATAACTGTACTTATTTTAAGGGTAATATTTTAACAAATTTTTGGGAATTGTCTCGTGTAATGTTCTACATTGAACTTAATCAAGTGTAACTATAAATTTAATGTTCAGAAATTCGGAAGAAAAATCAAAATTAACGAAAGAAAAAATTCAATTAAAATTATATAAACTAATCTTATCAAATTTTGCCATCTGATTTTTTTTGTGCTAATATTTACTACAATTCAAAGTTTGCTTAAAAACTTTTGTTTCATGTTTGATTTGATTTTATATTGCATTGTAAAAATAATACATACAATTTTAGTAACAATTTAAAAAGATTTACAAATGAAATAATATTTAGAATACTTCTTCGAAAAAAATTGATTTTTAAATAGTTTCTTTTCATATTTTATAAAAGATTCCATTTATAGCTCTATAAATATAATTCTTTCTGTGTTGTGTAATGCTTATATAAGTATAGAAATATTAAATTTAATTCACAAAAAGCAATAGAATTATATATAAAAATGAAGGTGGGGCCCTCAATTTTAATCAACAAGTCTCATGCACTTTCCTTAATGAAAAATGTGTTTCATATAAACGAAAATTAAAAATATTTTTATTGAATTTCTTGATGATCTTTTTAGAAGCGAAAGTTTCTGAATTTCATAACATTAATATAATGTTCACTTTAATAATACTGATTATAATAATTTTTCAATGTTAGCTCTCGCAACACGATTATTTCTAAACAAAAGTTTTTATAAACTCATATGTGGTTTTCTATAGAAATACAGTAGATTTTTTTTATAGAAAAAATCATACACTCTCAAAATCGTTATTTTTTTAGAACAGGAGCACTTGTGCACTGAGGGTGACAGAGTCACCCCAGTCCTTTTTTATATTTTTTACTGTACAAGATAAAAATTGTAATCCCAGTGAATAATTTAACTGAGAGAAAATATATTTAAGGATTTTTTCAATTCTGAGAAAAATTCCAATCAAACTGAACCAAAAAGTTTCAAATGTTCCTGACACAAATCACAGACACTTTTCACTAGCAATACGTGAATGATATTTGCAGGCAAAATTGTCATATTTTGTTCAAATTATTGTAGTTTAATTATCCTTTGATGATAGACAAACAGTATATGTTGAACTACTTCTTACTTGTGTTTTTTTAACAGGGCGCAGGGTGTCTTTGGTACGTATGTAGCTTCATATCTTTCGTGATGGAAACTTTTTAGGAAGCATTTGAAAATTTTCCTTTAAAAACAAAACTCAACTTTTACTGGTTTATCGCTTTCTCAAATTATTTACTTTCACTGTCATGATTAATATCTCTTATTTCATCAGGTTCTGCCCTTGCTTGATCCGACAGAGGTCACAGATGCCCATTTCTCTTTTTATATTCATTTGCATTTATTAACCATAATGAGTCGTACAACACGACAATCAAAACCACTAAAGCGTTCCCAAGGGAAAATTGTAGCATGTTCATAGAAAATATTTTGGAACAAAAGTGGTCACGCGGGGAACTCATTCACCTCAAACGCCTTAAGATTGTAAACAGACATTTGCCTCTCCCAAAAAGGAGAGAGATATGTGACAAATATATTTTAGTTCCCGTGAAGACATTCATATAAAAGGATACTGACAAGGTACTGGTAACAAATAAACAGTTTTCCCAGAGTTGTTGTGTTGTTTCTAATGCCACCTGTCTGACGGTGTCAGATCGAGGCCCACAAAATTCATCGTGGCATGGAGTTAGGTGTACGCCTGTCGTTAGCTCTTAGCTTTGAGCACCATGCAGGTGACAGTACGATTTGGCTCGGTTCATACACAATAGATGGCGACAGCTGCTACGACCGCCCACAAGATTTTCGGACTCATTGATTTGACGAGCACGTACTCCTTGTGCAATCGGAGGGTATTTGGTGACATCGAACACAGGCCTTCCGGTCTGGCGTCCAATGCTCTAACCACTAGGCTACCCACGGCCCCCGGTAGTTTTCCCAGAGTAAAAAATTCGCCAGCCTGGGGTGACTGTGTATCCCGCGCGACCGCTCTAGGGTTGTTTTTGTAACTGTCATATATCTATGAGCATATTCTTGCTAATGCTTTAATTATTAACCGTAATGCCAGAAACCCGTATACGTACGCTCTTTTTATTTTTCTATTTGATTGTTTTATAAGAACTCTTTTTAATTGTTTCAATAAACATCCAATTTTTTAAACATTTTGCATTTATTCGCTCAGTTTTAACAGACAGAGAAGCGTTGCTCTGATATGTTTCTGTATTAAACTGAATACACAGTGGTAATATTGAAAACCTGAGTGAACATGTTGCTTCTAATTGTGCAGAGACTTCAATTGTTTCAATATCTAACACCGTGGAATGTAAAATTTGATTTGATTTTTTGTAGGTTTTGTTCATCCTTATTGATGACGGACCTTGTAATTTTGAGCCGTGGTGAGTTGGCTAGAAAAGAGGGCATTACATTCTTCAGACATCCATGCCAAAATGAGTACTTGCACCAGCAGATTTGACTTGTACCTCTACACCATAGGTCTTCAGGGGCCCCAGTACTTGAACCCGTGACACTCTGGCCTCGAGTTCGAGACCATAACCACTAGGCTACCGCGGCCATGTGTAGTTCTCATATTAAACATCGTAGTGCAATACAAAAATACCTACAAACAGGTTAGTTTAGGGGAATGTGATTGAGCACCCACAACTTATTTTCGTTTTTTAAGAATACCTTGTTCTCTTACAGATAGACTTCTGTAAATAGAAGTCTACATAGATAGACCTCTACAGATTGATATAAATTATCTTTTGATAGATCTTTATTGATAGAGGTGTCACTAAAGATCTCTGTAGATTGAAATATATTATCCTCCCCTAAAAAGATTTTTTTAGTCCATTTTGCAAATATTTTAAAGTAATTAAAAAAAAAAAAACTATTTGTTAATTTAAAGAAAAATTAACAAAAAATTTTTTTTCACTAAAAGTTTTAAACAGCAATTCTAATGATTAGTAATATTTAATATAATAATAAATAGTAATATTTAATATAATAATTAAGGCATCCAACTTTTTTTAAAAAAAAATGGAGATATGGGGATTTTTTTTGTGGTTGTCAGATTTGTTTAGTACATTTTAAGAAAAATAGGTTAAAATTGAGAAGAGGAAAAGAAATTATTATTACAAAAATATAGGAAAAAATGGGTAAAAATTTACAAAAAATAACGTAAACGGGGCCCATTCTGTACCAAAAGTTTATGAACAAAGTTTCAATTTTTCAATTCTGATGTGTAGCTAGGTTATTCATTTTTGAAATGACCTTCAGGGTAAGAGATATTTTAATTTTTACAAAAACTAGATAGAGCACCATATCTTGGTTTTTATATGAAATTGCTTAAAATAACAGTGATTATATTAATATAAGGAACCGTAACTTTTGTAATAAAACAGTGATTCATAAATCTGAAGATTACAACACTTTTACTGGTATAAAGAACATACGCAATAAATTTCACACATTTTATTATTTTCAAAACTTTTTTAGCAATCGCTGTCCCCGTTTGAGCATTTTTTTTTTTTAAAAATTGCATTAAAATGCATTTTAAAGTATTACATCGTGCTTAAAGTAGTGGCATCTGCTTTTACTAAAACTCTTGTAGTTTTGTTCTAGTGAATTGAAAATAATAAACTTGGTATTTTTATAAAGCTAATAAGACGGGCTGTAAAATAAAATCATAAAAAAATTGTTTTAGGGTAGTCGAATACCTTAAATGAAATGTTCTTTAGGACAATGGTTATGGGAATAATGCGAAATGTAGACATTTCCGTATGTAGTATCCATTTTCCTCATGTACGTTCCGTAACAATATATCTTTAAAAAAACATATAAGAAGTGTCCAGTCTGATGAATTCTTTACTGCCTGGAGCAAAAATATGCAAATTCTGTGGAAAAACGCAATTCTGAAATATAAAAGATCTAAAATTACGAAGTGTGTCAAGAAACTAAGTACCGTTTTGAAAAAAAAATCGCTTAAAAGATTTTTTTCCAAGACAAAATTTATTTCTACATGAAAGAGAGCCCGCGTGAAAAACTATTTTTCTACATAGTTACCACCACTTTTAAGGCTTTTTTCATATCGTGAAACCAACTTATTTATAACCTCTTTAAAGAAGGAAGTCGCCAGTGAATAGTTTTTGAAACATGGGAAACTCATCATAAATCAATCTTATTGTAAACCTTCTGTTTTCTTGAATTTTCTTATTTACTTTATCAAACAAACCGTCATTGACAACAAAAGGATATTCTTCGTCATGAACATTGGTGCGTTCATCATTGAACAGTCGAAACCAATCTCTTACCATTTCGTCACTCATTACATTTTCATCATAAATCTCTACAAGTTGACTATGAGTATCAACTGGCTTAACATTCCTTTCATTCAAAAATCGGATTACAGAACACGCTTCCCAGTCGGAGGGATCGACAATCGTCTTAAACAATTCGAGTGCTCACGAATACGTGTAAAAACAGCACATTTTGGCCGTTATGGCGACACTAGATTGTTAATTAACCAGAGACAGGTGTTTTCAAGTTTCGAATTACAAAATTACCATTGCGGTTGTAGTGGCTTGTAATATTATTATTGATAAGCCACCGAAAATCTTATAAGGTCTCTCTCTTTCTCTTTATTTAAAAACACACATTAGTATTTTTTTAAAAAGGTATTTGATAAATAATGTTTTATTGAAAATTGCTTTCCAGAACGTATAGAATTATTTTCTATTCGCGGCAAAAAATGGCATCTTTCAAACAATGCCCATTGCTTTATTTATAGAATCATTAGAAATAACTTCTGAAGCAAGTAGTGTAAAACGTAATTATTATCGTCTGTTAATTATCGTAGTTTCACTTCGCTTGAATATGAATAATACTTTAATATGCTCCAACTTATTATATAATCAGCTGTCCGAGTAATTCAAACACATATAGAACATTATAATTGTTGCAGTCTAGACCATTTTTTAACCAAACGATTTTTTTGCAAATATATTACTTTTATTCGACATGTTTGCTCATTTTGTCTGCTCCTTGGAGCGAAAACAATTTATTCCAAATTATTCGGAGATGCCATTTATTTATGCTTGGAAATGCGTATTGATATTTCTGTGGACATATTCATGCAAAAACATGTTCTTTTAAAAAAATATTCTGTGTAACATGTATACGAAAAAAAATAAGGCCCTTCCGAAATTAATACTAGAAAAAAGGGAAACATTATTCTCCTTAATACAGTCCGTAAATATGAATATAGTAATCTCATATCTTTTGGAATAATTGAATCATGTTAATTTAATAATTTTCCTTTAACTATATGTACATAAAAATGCAATGAATTGTAGTTATTGTTCAATTAAACATTTTTTCACAACAGCTAACATGTACAATTCTTTTTCTTTTCTGAATAGTCACAAGTCTTTATTAACAGTTTGGAAATAATTATTTGTAATTAAAATAATTCGATTAAAATTCGGAAACAAAATTATGGACTCACTGCGCACATTAAAACTTTTATGGCAATTTTTCTACTGAAAATGGTGTAACAAATTATTATTCATTTGTTATAGACGCTACACATAAAGTTAAATAAAACTAATTATAAATTTATTAAATTTTTCTCCATAAATTATGCAAAATATAGATTTTTTTATTCGTGTGCATAAGATTCTGATAAAGCACAATCTTCAAAGTAAGAAATCGATATTATTGTGAATAGTTAAAAAATAACTACATTGATAGAATTAGTTAATAATATAACCTATATATTAATTATTAACATAACTCTATACCGGTTAGTAAAGATATTTAAAGTACTTTTGAAGAGGATTTTGTATGAAAAAATAATTTTTCATTATAGCGTAGCTTAAAGTATCATCATAACGTATTAAATACATATTATTAAATAAAAATTTACAATAAAAAATAAAATAAGTCTACTCTTTTTCCTCTGAGCAAAGTAGAATGCTATTTTTACTTTATTCTAAGATTTTCTAAATGATCCTTGTGCTGTTGATATTGGATATACATCCAGTTGGCTTTAGAGGATGTTTGTTGATATTGGAAGTGTAACAAAACTGGCACTGGGTCATTCTGAAAGTCAACTTTTCGCTATTTCTTAAATTATTTTAGTTTTTCTTCGGTGTAGCGAAAGAAAAATCAAAAGTATTTTCTCTGTCATTGAAATGTATTTTTCTTATAACTAAAGAAGAGTAACATTTTTTTCTCAAAGGTTTGATAGATTGTTATAGACGAACTGAAAATTTTCGAACTTTTAAATAATGCTTTGTAGTATTCTCATTTAAATATAGAAATCAAAACATTTCGCTTTTTGTTTGATTTTTTTCGTGGAAAAGAATTAAAGGCTGAAAATATATATAAAATATACCATAAATTAGCTCAAATTTTAAAGGTAAGAAATTAACTACAAATAAATCTTGTTTGAATCTGCACCAGATATGAAAATGAATGTTAAGTTAAATAATATTGTTGTTAATAGTTTATAAATCAAAAATGGAAGGAAAAATACCCGAAAAATATGTCTGAGTTATTTATTTCTATCAAAATGGAAAACGTCTAAAGAGAAATCTTAAAATAGAAAAAGGATCGTTTGCATTTTGAAAATTATTAACTGAAAAAGTTACATTTGAAAATATTTCCTTTCATGCACTACAATACGCTAATAACTTCGTTTAAATATAATAAATAATTGTTGGATACAAATTTCTTTAAAAAAAAGAAAAAGAAATCCTCCTCTAAAAAGTATCAATTTGTCAAATTGGATGATAACAAATATATCTTATTAATTTCAAACTTATAAGTGATAAAAAAAACTGTGGTATTGTGGTGAAAAAAAATTCTAATACAAACAATATTATTACATATTTCTTTAAATAAAAAGTTAAACAGTTAATTACTAATGGTTTACCCACTGTTGCTTATGATTTTTTAAAAACAGAATTTGTGATGAATCGGAAATCATTAAAAGCACAAATGATCATTCTCTGGGCTAATACAATTTTTAATCTGTTTACAGGCACTCTTCTAGCTACTAAATTGTATACATTTCCATATTCTATGCAGGGATACATAAGAAAAATATTACATTGAGAGAGATTCCTGCGAGTTGGTGCACACTAAATTTCAGCAGAATGCTAACTCAACTCCTTGTGACTTCCTTTCCTCTACTAGAGGGAAAATGTACAAGTATTTTGTCTGGTGGCGTGGGTAACACAAGTTTTAATTAACAGTTTTTCCTCCTCCCATACAACAAGCCAAATACATTTAAAAACTAATTTTAAATCACAAATATTATGAACGCAGTGAAGTAATTAAATCTAATTCTGAATGGTTAAGCCTTATTTAAGTAATACAACCATTAGGAATTCTAATAAAATTTCTGCATTTAATATATTCTCAATTTATAAATGATCCAGGCATTCTTTTTGCTGAATCATTCTTTAATTCCTAACTGTCTTTATAAAGTAGCTCTTTTATACTTATACTGAGAATTTTACGAATAAAACATTATTGAAACACCCATGATTATTCTAAACAAGCCATCCCCTCATTATAACAAAGGTGTAACAATCTCTAGCAATTTACGCTTCTGCCTTGACATACGGGAGCAAGCAGTTCAAATAGGAATCAAATGCCATCCAATTCCACTGCTAGTGTAAAGTGCTAAGCTTCTGAGTATAAATAGCTTAAAGGAGTTGCAAATGTGAAAGCTTAGAGTATGTTACATCAAATGCCATTAAATGGAACAATGCCTGCATTACAGTTATAGTTACAGGTTTTGTGGGATATGGAACAACAAAGGCCATTATCCCATGCCCACATTTAGAAAGCACTCAAAGTAATTGTAACATTTGGATACATGAAATATTTGTCTGAGTGTTGCGATGTAGCATATCGAAGTTCTTCTGGCTGGTATTGTGTATTTATTAAACTCTCTCTTTAGTTTTTAATGCGTCTAGTTTTGTTGATCAATATATTTGACCACGTGGTACTATAATATGTGTTTCTTAAAGTAATAAAATCCTCACCATAGTTAATCACTCAAGACGACATTATTTGACAAATAATGCATTGTGATAATTTGATGACAAATACTTTCACTTCTTAGTCAGAAAGATATGTTCTTTATATATATAAATGTTAATTTTACATCTAAATGCTATGTTAAACCTACCAAACGTTATTTTTTTCATCTTAAATTCTGGAAATGCTCTTTTTTAACATTTCTCTCTTTCTCTTTTTATCTTTCTCTCTCTCTCTTTCTCTCTTTATCTTTCTCTCTTTCTCTTTCTCTCTTTACCTTTCTCTCTCTCTCACACACACAGAAATATGCATACACACACATAAACATACACACACAGAGAGAAATATACACACACAGAGAAATATACACACACAATGAAATATACACACACAGAGAAATACACCCACACACAGAAACATACACATACACACACAGAAACATACACATACACACACAGAAACATACACACAGACA
>BMAO01014813.1:0-18013 GCA_019973975.1 Trichonephila clavata | reverse complement strand
ACCGTATATACTTTTAGTGCATTAAGTAAAAAGCTGCTAATTTGAAATTACAAACAGACACTTCAATTTTATTTATTTGTATAGATATAAATTATTGATATCTAAGCCCTAGCATTGAGAATTCGATTATATTGAAAAAATATAAATATACCTGTAACTCTCGACTCTTGATATGAAAAAAGACAGGACTTCTAATTTGTATTTTCTAAAAATTTAAAAAATTGAATTATAGAAGGATGTTTGTACTTTCGTAACCCTATAACCTAGTGGATTTCCGCGTAACCAATTTTTGGTGGAACTCTACCCCATAAAGTAAGCATGCAAGACAAATTTTAAGTCTAAGTCTAATAGAGTAAAAACGAAGTTTTTATTATCAATTCCCTCCGTAATTCCGTTGAGAAACGTTCTCCAATATAACTGTTCCTAGTGGATTTCAATTTAACAAATGGAAAATGCAAACAAAATTCCACTCTTATAGTCCTTGTAGTTCGAAAAAAGGAAATTTTTTTTGTGTCAATACGCCCCAGTAACCCCATGCTCCCACAGGAGTTGATTCCCTAAAATACATTCTTAGTAGATCCCTATTCAACAAAAAAAACATGCTTAACCAATTTCAAGTATGTGGATCTATTAATTCAAAAACGGTATTTTTTCCCCATAATTCCCCATGACATCTCGCAACCCTCCTTGGGGGTTTAATTTCGTTTTAATGGAACTTTGTTCCATGAAAGGAACATGCCCACCAATTTTCAAGCAGGTAGGTATAAAAGTTTAAAAAACGGAAATATTTATATCCATTACGCTCCTTAATCTCCCGAAATGAAACTTGTTGTTTAATTGTCGCAAAATCCATTTTGTAGCGGTTCTCTACTATGCGAAATGAATCTTTTACCAAATTTCAAGACTGTACGTCTAATAGTTTAAAAATGGGAATAATTACCTATAGAGCCCCTTGAGAACCCGGAAATCGCAACTGGGGGGGGGGAGGACTGTTTTCACAAAACCCATTTTAGGAAATGTACTGTATGAAAGAAATCTGCTTACCAAATTTGAAGACTGTGAGTCTAATAAATTAAAAATGGAAAACAATTATCTAGAACGTCCCTTGAGCCGCATCAACGCCATCTGGGGTCAATTTTCAGAAAACACATTGTATAGCGGATCTTTACTCCATGAAAGGATTCTGCTTATCATATTTCAATAATGTACTTCCAGTAGTTTAAAAATGAAAACAATTATTTATAACGCCCCTTAACCCCCGTAACGCCCATTAAATTTATGTGTATTTCAACAACAACTACTCGGAAATTAGCCATTAATAGCTGCATAGGTTTTTTCGAATGCATTACTTTTTCCTTTTTTTTTCCTTTGAGAAATTTTACCTGGCCTTATTGACGTTAGCACTTCCTAATGATTTTTTATACGTATTGTCATTGTTATTGTCATTTCTAATTCTCTTCCACTTCTGTCCCTTACCAAACGAGAAACACAAATTTATTTTACAAGTACAAATGCAAGCAAACATCACGAGTAATTCTTTTCAATAATAGAATGCGTTAAAGATTTATGGAAGCCATCATCATACAAGAGAGGGTAATGATATTTATCACAAACTATACCAAAGGCCTTAGGTATTTCCCCTTCACAAATTAATTTGACTAAAAATGACGGGACAAAAATAAAGTGGGAGAAAACAGCATTTGACGAGATTTGAGGGTTTGGGGACCTCTCTCAACCCAATGTAATGCCAAAAATTAAAATTGTTGAACCATCTGTCTGTTTATCAAATATTATTTATATATAAAGTACAGTTTCTAGAGTAAAGGGGCAAAGACCCTGTTTCACATGTCACTTCTCTGCATGCAATTTAATTGTTTACGTGAAAAAAACTGTTTAAATGGTTGATTAAGTATAAATTTATATTACATTTTATATTAAATATTTATATATGGACAGTTTTTTAATAGCTTGTCAACAAAAAGACTGCCTCTTTTCTCACATTATAAAAGGTGTTCCATAGTGGCAAGGTAGCTTCAGGGGTCAGACAGCTAATTGCTAAAAAAACATTTTATTCTAGAATAGATAATGAGAGAGAAAAGATTATTCATTATTAATACGCCACATTACACAAATTTGTTTTCGTGATTGAAAAGTTCTATTTCAATTTCAGTTCATGTATGCCAGCCGTTGCGCCGCTGAATCCGGCAATCCGTATTTCACCATTAGCCAAAGCTCGTCTGTAGACAAAGTTCATCAGTAGGTAAAATTCTTCAATCGGCAAAGTTCATCAGTAGGCCCTTGAGTGTGGCTGTCCCTTGAAATCAAAAGAGAGTCTTCGAAGTGCATATAAACCATGCGTACTTCGTAAAAAGCAAGAGATGGAGAGTCATTTCCCTTGGTTCGTGAGGAGCAGCTGCCCCCGTAAACTCCAATTCTTAAGAGCAAAAAAAAAACAAAAAAAAATTCCGTCAAAGGCAGGAGGTCCAAAGTCCTGTCCACTTTCGGGCTGACCTTTATAATCTCCATGAGTGGGTCACTTTCACGTGTTTTCAATCACCTCTCATTGGCGGGTGTAACTCATTTGCACTTGGCTCTCCTCATTGTAGTCCTACTGCATTGGTGTGTGGGAACAATCGTCTGGCAGATTTAATCCTCACTACAAGACGGGCTCGCGTTCCCCATCTGGAGGTTATAACTTGTTTTGTCACATTTTTACTGAGGATGTTGACCCACCAACATTATTCTCCATTCAAGTTGTCTGCATCCCAAATGAGCTAGGGGAACCCAACCCAAAAGGGTTGTTCCTTGAAGCTTCCTTCCTACAGAGCGCTGTGACATTCGATCGTGAGGTGACATCATAGCCATTTTCCGAAACTGTTCACATATTACATGCAAAGGCATGTAATGAAAGAATAGCCGGTCCTTTTCTTCTTTGGATATACAACGTCCCAACAGTTGGAGAACCCGATCCCCCGTACTTCTATCTTGACAAGGGTAGATGGATACGTCACAAAAGATAGTACCTCTTGGGTTCAATGTATGACAATCCTCTGTTTTTTTCATTTGGTGCTTTACACTATGTCTAATTTATTAAAAAGAAATAGTTTTAAATGGTGGAAAAATAGAGATTAAAAAAATTCAAATTTTTTTATTTGTGTGTGTGTGTGTGTGTTCAAAGATATTATGTAGCTAATTGTATTTAACAAAAACTCGTTGATTATGATTTGTCCGTTGTTTTAAATATGTGAGTAAAATATTTTTATAAGGAATAGTAATGAAAAATTACTTCATGTTGAATAAAATAAATTTTTCTTTAAAATTTTTTTTACTATCAACTTGTAACGTCATTACACAATTTATATGATATAAAAGCTCGTCGCGAGATTAAAGTACTCTTATTTACTTAGTTTGAAATTTTTAAAAATTGAAATCACTCAGATCAAGTTTTGTAATTCACTTGTTTATCTGCAGAGGAAAATCTCGCGACAAGCTTTTATATCGTATAAATTGTGTAATGACGTTATAAGTTGATAGTAAAAAAAGTTGTAAAGAAAAATTTATTTTATTCTTTTTAGCGCGTTTAAACAAAATCTTGTTTTTAAAAAGGTTTTTTTACTTTTAATTTTTTTTAACTTTTTAGTTATTCCTGGACAAGTTTCTCAGTCTATTAATCTCATTCAACATACCTATATTGCTAGGTGTTTGCCGGTTATTTTCGAACAGTCTAGCTAAATGAATTCTCGCAAAAAGTGTACTAGTCGAAAAACACAATTTTTTCTTAAATCCGTAATTTTTAAGCAATTCTTTTAATCTTCGTACAGATCTTGGGTAACATTGTCCTACACACGAAAAAAAAGTTTTATGAGATTTTCTTCATAAATGACAAAGTTGTTCAATGTTTAATTAAAATTTTGAGTATTTTTTGAAAAATCGTAAAAAATAGTTTTCGGCATTTTATATTTTAAATGACTTATTCTAAAAAAGCAAAGCATGAGCTGTCTTAGTACGGAATGTCGATTCATTTAAACAAAAAAAAAAATTCAAGCGCAATGATTTAGACATTATTTTCATAAAAACGCATCGATTTTGTCGTATTTAAAAACAAGATATCAATCATTGGCATGGCCAAGTAATTTTAGCGCGTTTTTCACATGTTGTATTTTACAATAATGCAACTAATGAACTTTTTACTAACAGAAAGTAGTACTGTACTAAAAAAAAATTTTAAATGATTAAATTTAAATATGATTTGGCTCAGCTAGGGCACAAATGCGACCAAATGCCGAAAACCGGAGGTCAATTGGTTGCTTATTGGCTGAGAAAAAGGTACGACAAAATATGGAACGAAGACGAAGACGAAATTTGTGTCCTAATAGCGCTTTTGTTCCACTACGTAAAAAACGCGCTAAAAAATCGTAAGAAATACAAATATTAATATTTTGTAAAAAAACATTATACCGTATCGGGACGAAATAAATGATCTTTCCATTTCTGTAATTATTTTTTGTCTGAGTTTCATAGATAAAAGTTAGATAAATTTTTAAAAAATTTCTACAAAGCTCCCTCTTAGTTTAATTTTGCAGCGTTGAGAAAGGTATACAATGTACCAATCTACTTGAAAAATAGCTCTACTTTTTTTTGTTTTGAATTTAAATCGAAGAAAATAGATAGAAATTTCTAAACAAATTGCATACGTTGCAGAAATTAGATTTTTACGTTGTAGAAATGTAATTATTTTTAGTCAAAGTTAATTAATACAGTCATTAGCGCAACGTTATGAAATTCCAGTTTGGGTGAAAAACAATTTTCGACGCCAACTATTGTCATTGTTGTAACAATAACATTATTACAACAATACTGACATATTGAAGTTGGCGCCCAAAACTAGTTTAACGTTTTTAATTAATATAGTTTTAATTAATTGCAATATCGGAATATAAATGGTCAAAACATGCATTGTCACCCAAACTAAACGTGTATAAAAATTTTTAGTTCAATAGGATGAAGATATCAGCTTCAAAATTGAGTTGCAAGATTCCACCCGAACAAATTACATACATACATACATACATACATTGTAAGTTAAATAAAAGCTTTTAATAATTAATAAAGTCCATCGGGCTAAGAAGAGGGAAGGGATTTTAAATTTTTTGAAGAAAAATTTACTATATCTTCAGTTGAGACATGAGGAAAAAAATAGTTTCCGAAGTTTTATTTTTGTAGAGAGAAGTGGTGAGGGAGACGATATATATATATATATATATATATATATTTATATATATATATATATATATATGTATATATATGTTTATATATGAATATACATATATATATACGTTTATATATGAATATATATATATATACGCGTATATATGAATATATATATATATATATAGTGTAATAAAAATGGAAGAGACCAAAAAAGTCAATGGTCTAAAAAAGGGACCTATTATGATTTATAAAGCTGTTACTGAATTAAGACCAGCAAATTTGGGTTATATATACAGAGGCGGATTAAGCGGGTGGCGGACCTGGCGGCCACCAGGGGCCCCCAGCTCTAGAGGGCACCCAAGCTTGATGGATTCCACTTATAAGTTCAACGTGCAAAATAAAAGATCTTGAACCGATATTGCAACCCCGATATTTCCTCGTTTTTGAGTCGTGTAGCAGCCCTAGCCATCTTTTTCTTGTATATCTGTATTGTTGCAATCTGTACAAACTTTTCACATGCATTTTTTTTGCCCAAATTTTATTTCAAGCAAATGAATGCTATTTAAATCAAACAAGTACGTTTTCAGTTTACAGGCGTGCTTGACTACTCTCGGGTACATTTTAAAATGATCGGAAAAAAATCCTAAGACCAAGTAAAGAATATTGTCGACTAAAAACTTCGGCAATTCAAATCGGTAATAGGCAACCTATACAAGTGTATAGGTAGCATATTAAATTGATTAAAGTTTCAAGATCACAGGTTATGCAAGCGAGAGTAGAGCCATTTCAAATGTGAAATAATGATACATTAAAAACTGGTATAACCGCCACAATTTTAAATGCAAGCATGCAAACGTGCATGCCTCGTGTCGTACTGGTACCGGATATCAGTATGTGGGATGGAATTGCATGCTTGTTGTTCTTGGTCGGTCATTATAAGGTTTTTTAATTTTGGTTGTGGATGAAGCTGACATTGCGTTCAATGATGTCCCATTCCTGCTCGATTGAAAAAAGATCTGGTGATCTATCAGGCCAACTCAAC
This sequence comes from Trichonephila clavata, assembly GCA_019973975.1. NCBI lineage: Eukaryota > Metazoa > Arthropoda > Arachnida > Araneae > Nephilidae > Trichonephila > Trichonephila clavata. The sequence goes on along the minus strand of BMAO01014813.1, from coordinate 11,760 downwards.
ACGTCGTCACTCTATAGAGGGCAGGACAACAGGGATGATTGAGTACGATATCCTGTTGGAAATCACCCCTTGTATGATGTTTATAAATCGCAGTGCAACAGTTTGTATCGCCAGACCGGCGTACAAGTTTGCAGTCAGGATGTGTGAATTAACCTTGAGAGTGCTCCATCAATCAAAGACAATTGCACACTCCCGACCATAACTGTTGGTAAAAGCCCAGTGTATTAACAAGAAAGCTAGACAAAAATTAAAGGAAATCTGCAAACACGATATCGAATCATTTAATTTTGACTATATGAATTTTAGATCAAGAAAAGAAAAGAAAACAAAGGTATAATGAAAACCATCACTAGAAATTTATCGAGTTGCAAGAGAAATCCTAATGTAGAAAAACTTTTGAAAATATTTTTAGCAATACCGATATCGAATGCACCAGGGAAAAGAGCTTTTTCAGTTTTAAAGAGTGTTAAAATAATTTAAGAAATACAATGGGAGAAAACATGGCCAAAACAACATGGCCATATTATATACAGAACATAATGTATTGGACAAAATAGATATGGCAAAAATAATTGATGAATTTGTCAAAGAGAAATCAATTTGTATAGCGAAACTGTAAGCTCTTTAGTAAGGTTTTTTTTTATATACAGTTAAGACTTTTCTTTAAGGTAACAGAACACCTTCGAAGAAAATTTTTTGAATTAACCTGAATTTTGCCTGTTAATGCATATTTTATGACCTTATGGGTCTTTAAAATCAGAAAAACACCCAAGTAAAGTCTTATTAGTGCACATTTTTTCTGTGAAAGGGGTATTTTATGAAAAAATAAGCAAAAATAAGACTTTACGCAAAACATGATAACTGAAAATAAAATAAATATATTGACATTTTGTAAATTGAATAATATAGCATACAACCTTATCTAGGGAATAGACACTTATTTTGGTAATATAACCATTACGTGAGAAGCTATTGTGTTTCGAGCTTCTTAACGTTGAAATTTTCTTTAAAAGCTATTGTAATTTTCACTTTATTGCTGTATAAAAAAATGTCTACTCAACATAAAATCTTAAGAGAGGTCTATTCCCTGTATTAGTATTTAAAAAACATATATATAAAATTTTTATTTCATCCAAGCATAACTTTTTGAGATATTGTGTTTTGCGGTAAGAAAAAATGTAAAAAAACTCATTTTGAGAAAACGACAAAAATAACATTAAACTAATCTGATTACAACAAAAACACTTACTTTCTTCTTAAATTGCACCATATTTATAATTCTCTCCATCTTTAACTTCTAAAACAATATTTTTTTTCTTTTTAAGGGCTCTTAAAATTTTCCTATGTTTCTTTGTTTTGGGGTCTGCGTTATGAATCGATTCACGGATTCTGCATTTATCTAAATGTTTATATCCCCGTAAGGTAAACACCCCAGGATTTTCAATATTCATCTTATTAAAAACTTTGAGGCACCCATTTAATCCCTCATTGAAATGTATAACAGCATCATACGACCCAAATTTAATTGTTTTGAGCGAAACAAATACTTCTTTCGGAAATTTTTGCCAGACACTTTTTGCCGTTAAAACACTCATTTGCATTTTGCGTGCGTCCATGTAAGCACTTACTTAATGTCACATAGTTCTAAATATACTGGTTTAATTTTATTTAAAACATCATTTGATAAACCAGCATATTTTGTGGAACATTTTGTTCCATTTGCCACCCCCCGCTGAAAATAACACCAGCTGTCTTTCCCTATTGGGCACTGACCATGCATCGGTTTCTTATCACTTGATGCACAGTGATATAACGCAGCAATTACATTTTGCTGCATGGCATTTAAGTTACCGACATTACTGCGTACAGCAATTCCGTAGTAATTTTGAAGTCGGTCGATCAAATTATCAGTTAATTTGCCTTTACCAGGCAGTCCTTTAGTTTTTAGCTTTCTTAGACGCGAGACCACTCTCTTTTGTACATGGCCAATGCACTCAAACTTTGTCACACTGTTCATTCCATAAGTGTCTTTCACACTCATGAAAGCTTTTGAGTCACCATCACCATAATATTGCGTGTATTGAAGTCTGCGGTTTTTTTCTGAACGAAGAAATATTCGTGAAGCCCCCACAATTTCCATTTTTGACGAAGATTACGTGAAGTTACACTGACATATGTGGTAGGCTTTTGACGACTCATATTCAGAGTTTCTTGGCATAGTCTGAAGTCTCTTACATGTAGGACAGTAGGACGACATATAACTTCTACGTCTAACACCTTACCAGTATCAACTGATATTGCAGCAACACAACCATTCATAGACGTATAACCTCTACGCTGCCATGTGCCATCCACAGATATGCCACATTTTACAAAATCAGATGAAAAATTTTGTTTTATATCCGCAATTTCAGTAGCAGCTTTTTTCATGGATTCCTCAGCTACTTCCTGAACCACTTTTAAAAGCTTTGCTTCCTGATTTTTGATAGCAGTTTTTGTCAGTCGAGGCAAATTTAATGTTGAGCATAATTTAAATGCACCAGCAAAACCCTTGCCTATCTGCCGCATACCATATACTAGCCTGGTATTTATGACTGGTGCATTTACAACTTTTTTTGATGAAGCAAATGCAAAGAAAAAGTCACAGCATTTACATTTTAGTGTAAAATGAGAGCATAATCCATACATGGAATCCTCAAAAAGCTCTACTTTTTCAGCAAAACATTTTGGGCAGCAAAGTTGAGAAAATGCATCCACAATAAGCTCAAGATCAATGATTCTGTTACCAAACAGAGGACCAGGCATTTCTTCTGCAGTTGACATACTCTCATTTCCCAATTTTGAAGAACTAGCAGTGCATTCAGGAACAGGTGTTGAATTGCTGTTATTTTCGGAAATTTTTGTGTATTTATTTCCAAAAAATTGTCTCTTACGCTTTCTAGCAATACTTTTTAGCATTTTCAAGCAAAAATAAAACACAATAGAATAATTTTTTAACTTTCTACGCTGTCGATTCTTTCAGTATGAAAATCAAACATATATGTAAACAAAGTCACTAAACAACAAATTTGATGCCAGATTTTATACATAAAAAGGAAAAATGTATTTCCAAATACATTTATATTTATTCTCAAATATTCTATTTTAATTTCTGACAAAATATTTGTATATTAATTTTCATATTTCATGTCATATACCATGAAAGAGAAACGTAAACAAAGAATTTGGGCCACTTCCGGTTAGCAGAAAGGCGTTTCCGGTCAGTGAAATTCATGATCAAGTAATATTAAAAAAGCTGTAACTTGGCTTCTAATTAAGCTAGAAACAAAATTTTTACAGATTTAGAAAGATAAAAGATTGAATTTTAATATTTGATCAAAAACGAAAAATCGATATTTTGACCGAAAATTGAGTTTTAAAGGTGTTCTGTCACCTTAACCATTGAGTTTTTTTATTAACAATACATTTTATTTTGAGAATTTAAAGTACGCGGCTCTTATCACTATTTTAGTTTTTCGACTCTTGAGCCCATGGGCCTCAAACCTTTTACCGCCAAGGGCCTCCAACTACCTTAATCCGCCTCTCTCTCTCTCTCTCTATATATATATATATAAAGCAGAAAAGCGACTCACACCACTCACAAACTGACTGACTAATCACGATATGTCCGGAACTATTCAACCTACAGATATGAAAATTGGTAATTGGTAGGCATGTTCTTTTCATGGGGTAGAGATCCGCTTTGAACGGATTTAGCGAAATTCGAACAGCAAGGGGCGTTACGGGGATTAAAGGCGTTATAAATAATTGTTTTCATTTTTAAACTACTGGAAGAACATTATTGAAATATGATAAGCAGAATCCTTTCATGGAGTAAAGATCCGCTATATAATGTGTTTTCTGAAAATTGACCCCAGGTGGCGGTGATAGGGTTCAAGGGGCGTTCTAGATAATTGCTTTGCATTTTTAATTTATTAACCTCGCAGTCTTCAAATTTGGTAAGCACATTCCTTTCATACAGTATATTTCCAAAAATGGGTTTTGTGAAAACAGTTCCCCCAAGTTGCAGTTTCCGGGTTCTCAAGGGGCTCTATAGATAATTATTCCCATTTTTAAACTATTAGACGTACAGTCTTGAAATTGGGTAAAAGATTCCTTTCGCAGAGTAGAGAACCGCTACAAAATGGGTTTCGCGAAAATTAAACCACAAGTTTCATTTCGGGGGATTAAGGGGCGTAATGGATATAAATATTTCCGTTTCTTAAACTATTATACCTACCTACTTGAAAATTGGTGGGCATGTTCCTTTCATGGAACAGAGTTCCATTAAAACGAAACATATTAAAACGAAAATAAACCCAAGGAGGGTTGCGAGAGGTCACGGGGAATTATGGAAAAAAATCCCGTTTTTGAATTGTTAGACCCACATACTTGAAATTGGTTAAGCATGTTTCTTTTGTTGAATAGGGATCTACTAAGAATGTATTTTAGGGAATCAACTCCTGGGGGAGCATGGGGTTACTGGGACGTATTGACACAAAATTTTTTTCCTTTTTTCGAAATACAAGGACTATAATAGTGGAATTTGGTATGCCTTTTCCATTTGTTAAATTGAAATCCGCTAAGAACAGTTATATTGGAGAACGTTTTCAACGGAATTACGGAGGGAATTGATAATAAAAACTTCGTTTTTACTCTATTAGACTTAGACTTAAAATTTGTCTTGCATGCTTACTTTATGGGGTAGAGTTCCACCAAAAATTGGTTACGCGGAAATCCACTAGGTTATAGGGTTACGAAAGTACAAACATCCTTCTATAATTCAATTTTTAAAATTTTTAGAAAATACAAATTTGAAGTCCTGTCCTTTTGTTATATCAAGAGTTGAGAGTTACAGGTATACTTATATTTTTCAATATAATCGAATTCTTAAATCTAGGGCTTAGATATCAATAATTTATATATATATATATATATATATATATATATATATATATATATATAAGCAGTATATATATTTATAAAACGTCATGAAATACCCAGCGAAGAGGGCGGGTAACGGCTAGTATATATACATATATGTGTGTGTGTGTGTTTTGTAGAACTTTTTGAAATCCGTTTTTTTCCTCCTTGATCTTTATATCTATGGTTGTGGGCATGGTACGCTCTAGAAAATATAATGGATTGCTTTAAATATATTACTAGTTTGAGTAGCGATGTTAAGGCTACACAGTGCCCTTTTTAAAGACAGTGATATTGAAAGTAATTTGTGTTTTCTTTTTAAAATATATTATTAAATTGATTCTTCAAATAAAAATTTTTTTACCGGTCTTTATTTTAAAAATTACAAATTTTTCTTGTAAAATACTCAATTTTTAAAGTTTTTTAGTTATTTTCAGTGATTTCTGTTTCTTAAGATTATTGAGAACAAAAGTTAGTATGCAATTGATCATTTCAAACTAATTTTCCCTACTAAAAATTCCTTGTTGAATTTTAATAATTATTTTTACAGCTATGGAAAAAATGTCAAATTTTTTAAAACTATTAACTTAAGATTTTTAGAAAAAATAACTAGTGCTCTCAGACCGAAATCCATACTAACTTTTAAAGAACATATATATTTATAAATTCTACAAAAAATTTTCAATATTTTCTTGAACAGAAAAATTCCTTGGGAGAAATATATCCTCAAAATGGAAAAGTCTGAGAAAAACACAAGGCATAAAACAAAAACTAATAATGCATCTAAAGATCTAATTTTAAAAAAAAATGTTATTATCCAAATTATATACACTGTATCAAAACACTACTTAATTTAAATATATTATATAAGGATATTTTTTTTTATATTTAAAATATGTTTTACATAAAATTGATAGCATTTGTTATATATATACGATGACAGAGATTACTCAGCCTAATCTTAACATGATGCTTTCATAAAAGTTTTGAAACACTTATAAAAATAATAATGATTCAAACTGAAATTAGAAACCCCCAGGTTTGTACGTATACCTGGTGGACCTGGCGGCCGACAGGGACCTCGAGCACCAGCAGGGGCCCCAAGCTGATGGACTTTAGTTATAAATTAAACGTGCAGCAAAAAATTTTGTACTGTATTGCAAACCCAATGATTACCCACGATTTGAATCGTTTAACAATTAGTGTTGCACTCATACATTATATATAATTGCGGTTAAAATCCGGGTTTTTTTTCCGTCTGAGAAATGTTTTTTAGAATTTTGGTTTTTAATATATGTTTTAGGTTCCAAGTTTTTAAAAATTTGATCCCAGATATTAATTACTATAAACAACTACCAGTGTTTAACTCTTTCAAAGGAATTTGGCGTTTGAAGGTTCGTGGTTTATTGTTATCTGGATTTTTGTGTTTATATTTTGAGAATGTGGGGGAAAAGATAGAAGCAGTGTCGGATTAAACGATATGGAGGCCCCTAGGCAGTCGAGTTCTCGGGGCCCTGTAACCTGTTTTTGGAGCACTAACAAAAACAGAACACGCTTTTGTGGGCCCCTAAAAAGCATGGGGCCCATAGGCAATTGCCTACTCCGCCTCATAAGTAATTCGGCACTGGATCGAAGTATTTTGTAAATTTAGTATCAGTTTTATTTCAGTCACCATGACAAAAATAGCGAAATATTTAAGTGAGATTGAGATTTCTCTAAATTGATGAATGAATCAAATAGTGAAATAGATGAAAGTTATTTTTTGAAAAAACTGTAGAGGAACTTTAGCTATTGAAATAATTGATCACACTGATTTTTGCAAACTAACACAAGATCTGAATTTTGCTTCATTTCTTACCATTGGTCAACTTAAATTTGATAAATTTTTAAAGTTACAATTTCAGGTAATGTGCATCTCGTTCTTTAATTTTTTTATTGTTTTGGTTTCATAGGATCATTTTTACACTATTTGCTTTCATATGTTTGATTTTTGAGAAAAACTCTTGTGTTTCTTGTTTGATAATATTTTCCTTTTAGTATTTCTACATTTTCAGTTTTTGTAATTTAGAGAAAGGGAACTAGGACAGGCCAGCCATGTGGGTGGTGTGGCGGATGCTATGCGTAGGGCCCCAGAATGATCAAAAACTAAAATGTACTCTTTTATATGAAAACTTGACAATATTCCTATCGTACGAAATGTGAATTTTGTCGTAAGCATTACTATTATAGATCTCTGAAATTCAACAAACTAATTCTTGAAATCATGCAGACTTTAACGATTCGCACTACCATAGATGAAGTATATAATAAGAATGGATTTCAAATTCTGAGAAACATTCCTGAACAACATTCCTTTTTATCAGGGGCGTAGCTACCACCGTATCAATGATATGGGCTCCCCTAGCTAGAGGGACCCCTGACGTGTGTCAGCAAAAAGTCGTAAAATATTATCAATAGTCATATTAAGAGTTCTTTTTACGTTTATAAAATAGTATGCCACTGGCTTAAAACGATATTAGTTTTCCGTGTGAATTCTGAATCTCAAGACCCGCAATAAGAAAAGTTTAAAAGCTGTTAAAATTACTCAAAATAATGAGAAGACAAGGAATGATGTGGGCTCGGAATGTAGGAAAAACTTCTCATTCAAAGCGGATCAACAGAAAGATCGTTTGAAGTTAAATACAGATAACACTTAGGATGGGAAAAATACATTCAGAATGGTGTTTGCTTGTAAATGACAATAGCCCAGTTGTAGCGATGTAATTAAATGTTTTATGCTGTACAGAAATTATTCAGTTTTTTCTTCTGTGTTAACCCATTACTGGTGAATTTTAAATAAAAATCTGGAAAAGAGTAAACATGTGTGTGTATCTGTGAAAAAAAGTTTCAAATACACGATGGTCAGCAAGAGCAGATGTCGTACGAGCTATAAGACTTGGTTACACACACATAAAAGAGGCCCTGGCTGAAATCCGTGATAAAAATGAGGAGAAAAAGATCACAATACTGGGAGCAACTTCCCTTTTGAAGCAGATGGGCACGTATGAAACTTACCTAGTGACCGTGATTTGGGATACCATATTCCAGAGAGTGAGTGCTACTAGCAAATCATTTCAAGCAGTTGGGTGTGAGCTATTAAAATGTTATAATCTACTGAAATTTTTGGAAAATTATATACAAAATTTCAAGAATGAATTTGGAAAAGCAACTGTTTTATCAGGGCTCTCATTTGAAAAGGAAGTTTGACAAGCTTACAGGCAGCAAAAGAGAAAAATTATTTTCGGTGAAACTAAAGAAGGTCATGAATTTGAAAATAGGGAAAATTTCTTGGTCAGCTCATTTTATGTCGTATGCGATAGGACAAGTGCAGAACTATCCCGAAGAGCTGGAATATAGGAAACTGTTATAGAACAGTTTTTTGTATTTTTTGACGAGAGGTTACCTGAAATTAAGAAGAAAGCCGTACAAAAATTAAAGGATATTTACAAAGACGATATTGAATCGTTTAATTTTGACGATGAATTGAAAAAGTTTTTGCTATTTTTAAAAGAAAACAAAGATACTATCGAACAAAGAAATTTATCGAGTTGCAAAAGAAACGGTCTCGACTTTCCCTAATGTAGAGATACTTTTAAAAATACTTTTAACTCTACCGATATAAACAGCATCAGGTGAGAAATCTTTTTCGGATTTAAAACGCGTTAAAAATTATTTAAAAACTAGTATGGGAGGAGACAAACTGAACAGCTTGGCCATATTATAAATAGAACAAGATGTTTTGGAACAAATAATCGATGAATTTGCCGAAGAAAAATCAAGACGTAAAGTTATATAGCAAAATTTTAAGCTTTTAAGTAAGGTTTTTTTTAATTCTTTAAAATAAATTTTTAAAATTTTTTTGAGCTATTAATTTTTTTTATTAGCTATACATTATATTTTAAGAATTTAAGGTCAGCGAATTTTTTTACTATTTAAGTTTTTCCACTCTTCAGCCCACGTGGAACCAAACATTTTATCGCCAGGGGCCTCCAACTAGCTTAATCCGCCTCTAAAGATGGGGGGGGGGATCACTACTTCCGTTCGCTTTTTCACTGCTACGCAAAACTGGGCAAATTTTCCATTCACTCCGTGAGCAAAGAAGCTTTTCTTCAAAAAGTTTTTCATGGTGCTAGAATAAATTTATTTCAAGGTTTTTTTTAAGGTGAAGTTAACAAAAGAAACTACATCTTTTTTACAGAATGGAGCAAACTCACAGTTTGGACAAATTTACATTTATGATAGGGAGGCTTTGCATGAACGTGCAAAAATAGTTAAACGTGACGATGTGTTACAAATTTTACAGCCAATTATGAAGAAAAAACCGTATGCACTACATAATACAAGGAAATTACAGTTTTACAATTTGAGCTGTGATAGAGTTGCATAATTTGTACAATGGGAGTTAGTCCGCCATTAGGCAGATAGGGAGGGGGCGGTACCTCCTTCAAGTTTTTAATTAATTAAATTTTAAGAATGGAAAAATGCTTTAAAATGATTGCTAAACTAATCACTTTCTCTAAACTGTCAAATATTGAGATTTCCAACTCTCAGAAATCTTCAAATATATTAAAAACTGATTGGTTATCAGACTCCCTTAACCTTTTCAATAGAATTTTTGCTATTCCTGGTGGGCGCAGCAGCTTAGTGGTTATGGTCACGAGTTCATGTCTGGAGTGTCATGGGCTCAAATCCTGTTGCCACTAAAGACCCTCCGTGTAGATGTAGGCCATTCCTCCCATTTATGTGGTAGTTAGGAAAGAGGGATACAAGCTCAGGTATCGTTCTCGTTACTCGACGGAGGTTGAACATTACGAGGTTTGTGATCAATAGCCCTCTTGTTGCTTTATAGAGCGACCCTAATTTCTCTCTTTCTTTTGCTAATCCTGCTCCAGGGACATAAATTACTTTAATAAACCTGTAAAAATTCTCATTTATAGTTAATATTTTATCTTCAAAATTTACATATCTAATATTGATTGAAGTTTTTTCCTAATGGGAAATTTTAAGAGTGCAGTTCATCTTTTAAATTTCGAGATGCATTGGTCATAAAGAAATTTCAGTCTGCTTTCGTTTATTATATATTTAACAACTACTTCTGTAAGAATTCATTATTTTGAAATTACGAAATATTGTGAAAGTTTTAAATTAATCTTCAGAAATAGATTTTTTTTCTTTTCTATTATGACGCAATTAGCTTAGAATGATTTCGATCACTCTGGGTTTCACTGTGAAATATCAATGATAGTTGACTTTAGTGGCGTACTCAGTTTATTGGAGCGCCTATATTTAAAAAGATTATAAATAAATAAAATTTGACGAATGTGCCGATACGTAATTTTCATGCTAAAAATTAAAACTCCAGTTGGTCTATCAGAAGGGTTTGAGCCCCCTGATCCCTCCCATGCGTTCGCTACTGGGTGACTTGTTTCTCCTCTCCCCCTCTTCTTCGATCATGAAATCTGCTGAGAATCAGTAAGAATGGCATAAAACAGGATCCAAAAAAACGTGATTATTTTTTTGTCAAATAAAAGAAATACCTACACATTTTTTTCATTCTGACTTCTACAGGAAAAATGTATATTTTGTGTGATTTCTGTTCGAATATCAGTACTTTTTTTTCTTATTATTTCTTTAAGAGCTGCATTTAATATTTTATCTGCGATACTGAACAGCTGTTTCAATATTTGTCTAATTTTACATCTCAGAGCAAATAACTTGTCTATTTTCAAAGGCTTAGCGTCAAAACTGAATATGTCTGTTGCAAAATGTTAATGAAGAATGGTAATTTTTTAAAACTTCCGATTCTGCAAGTTTAAATTTTCAACAAAAAAAAAGCACAACGTAAACCCCATTTGTAAAGGATCAGGTCTGCCACACAAGGGTTAGTGCACTATTTCTACAACAAGAGAATTCTATAATTTGTCTTTAAAAAAAGACCACTCAGACCGAGTAACTTCCAGCTCTTTACCGCAATGGCGAAGAGAAAGATCATCAATGACTCAAGATGCTCCGAAGAGCACGTATGAGGCGTATTCACGCTCAGGAAGAGAAACCCCCTCAATCATCATTATAGTTAATTAGATAGGGAACTGATATGCAGACGAACATTAGGAAACTACTTAAAAATATATTCACATATTAAAAGTGGTAATAACAAAATTTAATAAAAGTTGAATATTTTTATATCAATTTCTCCCCCTCGTTAATCACGCTGAGTAGTTCAACTTTTCATTGTAAATTAGCATTTTACAAGATACTTACGGAATAATGGTTCCATAATTGCGTTGCCTTTAGGATTCTGCACTGTTTTCGCAAATTCACTATTAACTGATTTAACGTATAGCGAACTCACTGGTAACTGATTATTAATTTGTACACAGATTATTAAAAGTGATTCATCAGTTGAAAAGAATTGAATTTTTTAACAAAGATAATTTAGTTTGAATGATCTCAGAATAACAGGCACATTTTCTTTTCATCCCCTTTAAATTTCTTTTTTCTACAGACAGGTGGCACTGCACACATGTAGTATACACAAAATTTTATGTATTACTTTCATAATTCAAAGTTCTTTATCACCGAAATTCAGTATTTTCTTCTCAAAGTTTTGCAGCTACACAGTTTTGAATCACTTCGTTTCTTTTTTAATCAATAGAATTATTGGTATAAATAGTAAATGAATCACACACACTTTTTTTCTTCTTCAGTACATTTTTACAAATGCTCCCCAGATGGCAGTGTACGCTATTGTCTGGATTC
>BMAO01014812.1:0-31760 GCA_019973975.1 Trichonephila clavata | reverse complement strand
ATAGTGACTTTAATACTGAAAGAAATGAATCGGTTATGACTGAAAATAATTTTCTATCGAATAATTATATCTTTAATGAAAATTTTATTTAATTAACACAAGGAGTTATGCAATTTTTATCAAAAATATTTATTATTGTTCAATTTTGGGAAGAGCAGAGACAATAGATTTATGAAAACTAAAGCATGACACATATACTTGTGATTTCAAAGTATTTAAAAGTCGTTGAAAAACGGCGTCAATAACAGTACCACTGTTAGTTGTCGAAACATTTCGATTAGTGTTCATTTCGAGCTTGAGTTCATCTTTCAGAAAAGCTATGAGCGGCTCAGCTTCTGGCAAACTGAAGTTAACGTTAAAATCACCACTCAAAATCATGGGAAGCGAGTGATAGTTTTTTTTAAAAAAGAGCAGAACCACCTTCGGTATACGGTAAAAGTACAAAATGCAGGAAATCTTTAATTTTTTTAACTGTTTGATTCGGAGAAATGTATGCGACCACCAAAATGACAAGACTTGCTGGTATGTGCGGTAGGCGGGCGTCTTAATTGCTACTACATTTGGACCCCCAGAAGAGGGGAGCGAAGAGACACCGTCAAAAACGCATGCTTAAAAATTAGAAATATAAGAGAAAATCAAAAATCCCCGTTTACTTAATTAGTTTTTTTTAATCGAGAAATCTTTTTTAATCACAATTAAAAATATTATATTAACAGCGACAGAAATTAACCTCAAAGTATGAAAATGATAAGCACTTAAATATTTATTCAAATAATTCCATATTAATTACTCCTATTTTTTTTAAGAATGATGAGCTTTGTCAGACGCTTAACAAGAAATATAATTGTTAATATATAGTTTACACATATATAAATATATCCTCAGATTTCACACACAACGAGCCCTGAGACTTTAACATTTGAGCGTAATAATCACAACTTTATTCTGGATGAAGTCTAATAAGACTTGCTGGTATGTGCGGTAGGCGGGCGTCTTAATTGCTAGTAGAGTTGGACCCCGAGACGAGGCTAGCGAAGTGACACCCCAAGGCGCTGAAATGGTCAAATCAAACAGCGAAGTCAGATTTTACAGAGAAACAGAGGACGTCAAATGCGTAACATCCTGTTACGCATTTCCGTCCCTTTTCACGAAATCACTCCAACAAATATCCAGCAACCGAGAGTAAAGATGTTACACATCAAAAAGCATGAGATAACGATAAAAATTCTCCTGCTGTTAGGAGAATATACTCACTCCAAGTGTAAGTCATAATGGGAGAAAGCGCAGACAGTTTGGTTTCAAGCACTCTCTCTCACACACACTTAGTCTTCTAACCAACAGATGATCCTCACTGTCGCAAAGACAAAAATGATCCTCCAGCCAATGAGATAGTTAGATACAACTGAAGTAATTGATGGTAATGGTTTGGAGTTAGTGGAGTGATTGCTACAGGATTGAGTGAGTGAGTGTATGGTTTAATGGCGCAAGAGCCAAAACCTGGCTAAGCTGTGCCAAACACTAGTTAAAATAGTAAAAATATAAAACAGCTAAAAATGTCGATAAAAGCAGTTTTTACAGTAAATTGTTATCTACAAAAAAAAGTTATGTAAAAGTAAACAGATCTTGAGGAGAGGGATCCTACCCCTCAAGTCCATAAAATACGATTGTGAGAAAAAACACTTGCGGTTCCTTGTCGGCGTTAAAAGGTACGATCCAGGGGTAAGATGGGGAATATCTAAGCCTTCGTCTACGTCATACATAATCGTATCTTGTTCACCTAATGTGTCTTGTACAGGAGTACTTTTCCTAGGTTTATGGGGTGTCATTTTTATCTCTATTTTTGGTTTGCTTGATATTGTAGCGTTTGATATACTCTTGCGAGGACGCCTTTTTTTATGAGTAGACTAGGATGTAGAAGGTATAGTATTGGATTTAGGTGTTAGTAGTTTCTAGAACAGGACTTGTTTCAACTGGTAAAGGTGTAAACATTGATGCTGTTGATGAAGGAAGTGTTTTATATTGGATGAGGCAGATTTAACAGAGGTAGATAGACTATTAGATGTGGCGGGAGCATTATCTATTGAAGGAATAGGGGGTTGAGATTCTGATGATATTGTAGCTGCAACAGAAGATGTAGATGGCAAGAGGTGTGCCTGAGTTGAGTTACAGAATTTGGTAACTGGAGGAATTCTGGGACACACTGTTGGTTTAGGAACGAATATTAAAGGTTGCAATAATTTTAAAGGTGGGCATACTATTTTTGTAATTGTTTCATCAGTTTGGGTTGTTGTGGTTGCAGTTGAGGATTTGACAGCCTGGGCGTATGTTTGAGATATCTGTGGTACTATGGATTTGCGTGCTTCTAAATAGGAGATATTTCTAATAGTTTTAATTTCTTGTATTTGTTTCTCTATTTTCCACTTGGAATATAGTTTGGAATCTGATGGATGGGCGAGTGAATAATTAACACATTTTGGCTCTAGAGTGCAATCCGTGGAAGAATGCCCAACGGATGCACATCTAGAGCACGTCAGTTGACCGCGGCAGGATGTTTGAGAGTGACCAAATCTCTGGCACTTAAAACAGCGCAGAGGATTTGGTATATAAGGACGGATTTTACAGTTCAAGTAACCTGCTTTTATTGTAGATGGCAGTTTTGGACTATTGAATGTTAAAATAATATGTTTTGTAGGAATTACTGCAGTATCTTTTTTAATTGTGATTCTCCTGACCTGGATAACACCCTGATTAGAAAATCCATCAAGGATTTCTGCTTCAGGGGTGGTCAGCAGGTCAGGTTCTGAAATGACACCTCGACTGGAGTTCAGAGATTTATGTGGACTAACAAGAAGAGGACAGTTAAGAAAGGCTTTAGCAGCTAAATAACATTTTGATTGAAGAGCAGAGTTAGTTTCGACTAGTAAATCACCCGATCTCATTTTTTTTACTGATTTCGGTTCACCAATTCCTTGGAGAGCTTTGAAGATAGTAAAAGGAGATTTACGGGACATTTCGTTGTTTGGCAATGATAGTATAAAAAACATGTATTCTTCGCAATTTCATCAATGGTAAAACGAGGCCTTTACCCGGGCACGAAATTTCAGGATCCATGAAGAGAGAGATGGTATTCATTCCGGTGTGGCTCCACCCACCACGGAGTCCAACAAGGGAGGCAGTGTGCCGGTCATCTGTCAAAAACCAGGCACGGCGCTTACCTGGAGTACACCCAGAATATAGTGCTACAGCATCAGGGCGAGGATCCAACGGATAAACCCGCCACCCCTTATCTGCAGCACTAACCCTACAGTAATGTCTTTCCGGGGATACCAGAGAAACTTATCACCAGGCCGATTGAAAGGAGCGGGCTCACTCCTGCCACCCGTCTACAGCGAAGCGTGGGCCAAAGGGAACGCAAAAGGTATCCCCAGGACACCATTTTCCTCCTTACGGGACGCAGCACACGGCAAACATGCGGGCTGACAAACAACGGTGTTAGTAAAGCACAACACTAATATCGAAAATAAAATAAAAAAGGAACCAAATTAACGCATCTCAAAATAAAAACTAAACTGTGTTAATAGCAATATATATTAAGAATATAATACAATCACAAAAAATAAATTTAAGCTTCAAATCATGTGTATTGAAAAAAAATTTTAATCTGTGGTCTAGACGGGAAAGGAAAAAAAAGGTCGAATGGAATGATAAGACGAAGGGTCGAAAATAGAGAAGGATCCCTAGGGTACCCCGGGGTCGTGACACCCGTGTTTACCAAAGACAGTAAACCCCTTGGGCGAAAGAAAAGATCACTAGGGTACCTCGGGATTGTGACACCCGTACTCACCTAAAGAAAGCGAGCCCCTGAGCAACAGGGCATTTGACACAGAAATGTATCTCAATTATTAATTTGCTGAAGTTCTCAATGTCACTTCCATGCCAACAGAAGTTCTAATTCCTGCTGAAGATGCGGTACGTTAAATTACGTCCATGAAGTGAATACGGTGGTATTCTCTCTTAATAATGGCTGATATGCAACTGAGTCCCGTTCTTCTTGAGATTATACCTTCCCGTAATTTTTACTGCAAACAATTCTGCAAAGTGGATTATTCCCTGTCCAGTTTTCTCACGTTGATAATAAAAAAGAATTTACTGTCTAGCAGCCCTATTACACGGTCTCGTTCAAATTCTTCAAGCTGTTGATACTACCTTTTTTCGCGTCCTTACAAGCCTTCTTGATTGAATTCAAGCTCACTACACCTAATTAAGAAGATAAATTTTGCTTACAAACATTGCATCGCATATTTAAAGCAAATGTAATTTGCATGGTCATAGTGGCTCTATCTTTTCCATCATTATAAGTTTAGTTTGAAATTTGAGCACAAATTTCCTCTTCCAAATGCGTGTATACAAACATGCATCTCAAATGTCATTTATCTAGTATAACTCTTTCTTGGTGTTGAAATTTTTCTCTGCAAATGAATAAAATATCACAAGATGATAGAAATAAAGACAACTTCTTTTTGTTAACATTAATAATAAAACTTGGAGTTAAACATTGTGTACAGCATAAGAACATATAAATCTCATCAAACATTGATTTTTTAGTTTGAATATGTAGTAATAATTAAGTTGAAAGAAGATTTTAAATATATTTTAATATGAAGTGTATATACAAACTGAAATATTATGCAATGTCCAATTTTGAATTCATATTTAACTTAAAGTAGTAAGTATATGTACTCTTGAAAAAAGTTATCAGATGACTTTTTCATAGCTTATAATTTTTAAAAGGATATTTTTGCATTAAAAACATGATCATTTTTTGTAATCAATATTTTATTTCTCTCTGATTTTTATGGTTTATAATATTTCAATACATATATTTTTTGTTTTTTTCTGTTGTCAATTTTGTATGAGAGAGTCAGGAATAACATTTATATGAGAATAAATTAAATTCTAACTCGATTGCCATTTTTTATATTTAAAATGATCAAAGTTAAGAAATTTGTAATAATTTTAAGCTCTTGATTACATATAAAATTACATTTTTCCCAATGGTTTTACTTTTTTATACGAGAAATACAACAGGGTTTTGAAATTTGTGAATGTTTTCGATTTATTTTAATCACACTTAAAACGTTCAGTTTTCTGATTATGAAGCATTAGTTTGATTTAATGAAATTTAATATACTCTAAAAGTAGTAGTATACATGACTTGAATATCTATTTTGACATCTATATTTTGGATAACTTGTTGATAAAATCAGAATTTCGCCACACACTAAAAAGGTAGTTGTTACATTTTAACGAATATTAAAAGAGAAATAAATTGAAAGAGAAAGTTGAATTTTTTTTTTTCCCATAAATTTTTGAAAGTTAAAATATCAATTTTTATATATTTAACACTGAATTATTTTTATACGTAAATGTACTTTACCTATATGTGGAACATCTTGGAGGAACATGGAAACACCAAGTTGTTGTTCGTATTTGATATGGACGAGAATAAGAAATCCAAAGCGTGAGGTTAGATCTGAAAAAATAAACATTTAAGCTTTATCAACACCCATTTCATAGCAATGAGTAGAATGAAGGTTGAAATATTAGCTTAGGAAAAAATTTTGAAGGGAAACTTTAAAGAACAAACACTTTTAAGTGTAAAAATTAATAAAACATTGTTGATTTTAGTGCTTTTGATTTTCAAAGATATTCATTTTAAGGAAAGAAATGTCATTAAGAACTATTTTGTTATAGACAGAAACGCAATTTTTATACTAACAAATTATAAAAAAATAAAGGTCTGAAAAGGCGAATAAGAATTTAAAGACACCAATTTTTTATTGTTACTTACTTTTCTTCCTTACTACAGATATTTGGTCCAGTCAATTCGATAGCAGATGTAGGGTATAAGAATGAGGCAAAAAGGATTGCTGTATGTACGAAAAGGAGGGATATACAGGATGTACCCATATTCTAAATAGGAATAAGAAATAAAAGTTTTATATTAAAAAGAGTTCATTCTAAATGACACATGATTATAAAACGAAACCAGAGAGGAAGGATTCAAATATTATTTGTATTATGCAAAGGGAAAAATTATAATATAATATCTATAATATTATATACGAGTTTATATATAATACTAGCCGTTACCCACACCCTCTTCGCTGAGTATTTAATGAAGTTTTATAAATGTATGCTGTTTATATATATATATATATATATATAAATTATTGATATTTAAGTCCTAGCATTAAGAATTCAATTGTATTGAAAAATATATTTATACCTGTAACTGTCGCCTCTTGATAAAAAAAAAAGGGCAGAACTCATCTAATTTGTATTTTGTAAAAATCTCTAAAATTGAAGTACAGTGATGTTTGCACTTTCGCAACACTATAACCAAGTGGATTCCTGCAAAATCAATTTTCGATAGATCTCTACTCCGTAAAATGAACATGCAAGCAAAATTTCAAGTCTAAATCTAACAGGAAAAAGAACGAAATTTTAACTATCAATTCCCCCGTAATCCCGTTGAGAGTCGTTTTCCAAAATAACCGTTCTTAGCGGAATTCAATTCAACAACAACAAAAAAAAAAAAAAAAAAAAAAAATGCAAACCAACTTTCATTATTATAGTCCTTGTAGTTCGAAAAAAGGAATTTTTTTGTCAGTACGCCTCAGTAAACCCTGATCCCCCCCAGGAGTTGATTTCCGTAAAATAGATTCATACTGGTTCCCTATTCAACAAAAGAAACACGTTTTACAAACTTTAAGTATGCGTGTCTAACAATTCAAAAACAGGATTTTTTTTCTTTAACTCCACTTGACCCCTCGCAACTCTCCTTAGGGGTCGATTTTTGTTTTACTTTTTGTTAGAGGAACTCTGTTTCATGAAAGAAACATGCCTACCAATTTTCTAGCAGGTAGATCTAATTGTTTAAAAACCGAAATATTTATCGATTACGCCTCTTAATCTCCCGAAATAAAACTTGGTGGTTGATATTCTCGAAACTCATTTTGTAGCGGTTCTCTACTCTACGAAAAGAATCTGCTTACCAAATTTCATGATTGTACGTCTAATAGTTTAAAAATGGGGATAATTAATTATAACGCCCTTGAGCCCCCGCAACGCCACTTGAGGGTCTGTTTTCACAAAACCCATTTTGTAGGTGAACTGCACTCTATCAAAGGAATCTGCTTACCAAATTTGCAGACTCTGCGTATAGTAAATTAAAAATAGAAAAATTATCTATAACGCCCTTGAGCCCCCGCAACGCCACGTAGGGGTCGATTTTCCCAAAACACATTACATAGGGGATCTTTAATCCATGAAAGGATTCTGATTATCATATTTCAAGACTGAACGTCCAGTAGTTTAAAAATGGAAATAATTATCTATAACGCCCCTTAAACCCCACAACACCACTTGGGGGTCGAATTTCACGAAACACATTTTGTAGAGGATATTTACTCCATGAAAGAAACACGCCTACCAATTTTCAAGCAGGTAGATCAAGTAGTTTAAAAACGAAAATATTTATCTTTTACGCCCCTGCAATGCCACTTGGGGGGGGGGGCTATTTTCCCAAAACTCATCTTGTAGTTGATCTCTACTCTATGAAAGGAATCTATTTATCAAATTTAAAGACTGTGAGCCTAATAATTTAAAAATTAAAATTCTATAACGCCCCCGCAACGCCATTTGGAGGGTCGATTTTCACCAAACTCATTTTGCAGCGTATCTCTACTCTATGAAAGGAATCTGCTTACCCAATTTCAAGATTGTACATCGAGTAATTTAAAAATGGAAACAATTATTTATAACTCCCTTTAACCTCCAGGAACACCCCTTGCTGTTCGAATTTCACAAAAAAAATCAGTTCTTAGCGGATCTCTTTTCCGTGAAAGGAACATGCATACCAAGTTTCAAGTCTGTAGGTTTAATAGTTCCGGAGATATCGTGATTAGTCAGTCAGTCAGTCAGTGAGTCGCTTTTCTCCTTTATATATATACTAGACGTTACCCTCCCGCTTCGCTGGGTATTTCATGATGTTTTATAAATATATCTGTTTATATATATAAAATATTGATATCTATGTCCTAGCATTAAGAATTCTATTGTATTGAAAAATATAGTTATACTTGTAACTCTCTCCTCTAGATAAAATAAAAAGGACAGATCTACTAATTTGTATTATCTAATATTCTCTTAAATTGAGTATAGAATGATGTTTACACTTTCGTAACCCTATAACAAAGTGAATTTCCGCAAAACCAATTTTAGGTGGATCTCTACTCCATAAAATAAACGTAGAAACCAAATTTCAAATCTAAATCTAATAGGGTAAAAACAAATTTTTTACTATCAATACCCCCCCCCCCCTCGTAATTCCGTTGAGAGTCGTTCTCCCAAAAACCGTTCTTAGCGGATTTCAATTCAACAAAAGAAAAATGTAAACCAAATTCCATTATTATAATTCTTGTAGTTCGAAAACAGAAATCTTTTGTCAACACGCTCCAGTAACCCCTTGCTCCCCCAGGAGTTGATTCCCGTCAAATGCATTCTTAGTGGATCCCTATTCAACAAAAGGAACATGCTTAACAAATTTCAAGTACACAGGTCTAACAATCCTAAAACAGTATTTTTTCCCTATAGCTCCCCTTCACCCCCTGCAACCCTCCTTAGGTGTCGATTTTTGTTTTACTCTTTGTTTGAGGAACTCTATTCCATGAAAGGAACATGCCTACCAATTTTCAAGCAGGTAGATCGAATAGTTTAAAAACGGAAATATTTATCTATTACGCCCCTTAATCCCCCGAAATGAAACTTGGGGATTAATTTTCGCGAGACCCATTTTATAGCGGATCTGTTCTCAACGAAAGGAATATGCTTACCAAATTTCAAGATTATATACGAAGATGAGTCGGAAAGTAAGTTTCCCCTGTCAACTGTGGTCAGAGTTGTATATGAAAGTCAAAACATAGAATGAGACATTAAAGATAAGACATAACTTTATTTTTCCACATAAGTACCAAGTCCATTGAGACATTTGTCATACCGCTTGATGAGCTTCAAAAGCCCCTCAAGGAAAAATTCAGGGCTTTGCATATGGTAGAAGTGTTTAATGGCTATGAGCGAACGACGAAACAGCAGGTGAACGCGCAAGACACCGATACAAGATTGGGTAGAGGTCAACAACGATCAAGAGATGGATTCGGAAAAAGTGGCCTGGGCTTCTGAGATTTAGCATTCTGTTGTTGGATGACAATGCGAGATCGCACTTGGCGATGGCAATGCAAAACCATATTGCAACTCTTGAATGGGAGCTCCTATACCGTCAGAAATACAGTCCTGATCTCACAGTATGTGACTTTCATCTGTTTCCGACTTTGAAGAAGAATCTCGCAAGGAAGTTGGAAGTAAAGCTGAAGTCAAACAAGCAGCTAAACGCTTTTTCCCTTTTGCAAAACCCTGAGTTTTTCCTGAAGGACTGTTTGAAGCTTATCAAGCGGCATGACAAATGTCTCAATGTACTTCATACTTATGTGAAAAATAAAGTTACATCATATCTTTAATGTCTCATTCTATTTTTTGACTTTCATACACAACTCTGACCACAGTCGACAAGGAAAACTTATATTTTCCGACTCCCCCTCGTAATACGCATATTCTATCAGGATTAAGGCTAGGATAATTAAGTGATTTATAGCTCTTAATGATTAAAGTTGATAATCATGATTTGTTTTCATTCATTCCAATGCATATAAGAGTTTTCGTAAGAACTCCTTACGTTTATTTCAATCATAATGATTTTTCTCTCTTAAAAATTCTGCTATGATATTAAGTGTTTATGAATACATACTGTTTCTGAATCTCCTGACTGTAAAACCAACTCACAATCATATTATCTGTTATTTATGTTCATTCAATAAATCTTTTTTAGTAAACATTTCTTGCATAGAGACAATGTATTTGTATAAATACCAACTGGAAAAAAAAAAGAAAGAAAACTTGATTTATAATATTCTTAGGTCAAAACACACAGATTACATCTTGTACTTTCGAAAGTCACTGGAAAAAAAACTTTCAGCTAGAATTAATTGCCTCAATTTCAAAGAAGTACTATCCAATTTCACTAACACTCACGCACATGTTTCTACAATTCACAGATTTAACTGTGAGCCAATATAGCTCAAGTTTACAGTTTTAAGAGATTTTCAAGCACCCAGCAGCTATGCTTTGGGGCACACTCAATCATCACTGTTATAATTTCTTATCGTTCTCTTTGGCTTAACTATGCATAAATATCTATAAATGGTTTTATTTATGTGAATATTCTTCGAGCTTTGCTCTGATGTAAGATACGAGTAAGAAAAACTACGGTAATTCTCTTGTATTTGTGTAGTTTCAATGTGATTTCTCGCGTTCTTAAAAAATGAAAAATATAGTTTCTGTAATATTTGTATAACTTCTTAATAGTTATTTGAATGAAAATCCCTGTACCTTTTAAAAATATCTAGAATTGCCTCTAGAATGTAGAAAGACCTTAATTGGATTTCAGTGTAATTTTCATTAACATTGTAGAACAGCTTATTGAATAAAGGATAATGATCTGATACCGTTCCGGAAGAAAAGATATGGAGTTAGCCATTTTGTATTAGAGAAAGTTGTTTTATAAGGAAGCACACTAATGAAGTATAATTTAAATGTAAAAAATAAGAAAACTTAAATATATCAAGATAAATTTCCAGCTTATTTTAGGATTATTAAAACACATTTTAGTTAGTATAAGTTAAAATATCATTTTAGGTAGAACCAATCATATACTTTTTACTGTGAATCAACAACTTCAGTTTTAAAAAGATTCGAACTTCCACATGCGTCAGTGATTATGGTAACTATTTGTGCAGGTATGTTTGTTGCCTCTATACATTCATTTGGTTTATGTTAAGATAAATATTTATTTCCTATCATAATTTTGATACGTTTTAGAAATAGCTCTAGAATTATGAATTCGAATACTTAATTCTTCACTGTCAAGAGCAGCCTTGGATGGAAATAAATGCAGTGCGTAAATGACATCCTTTTATTTCTCATATTTGTTCTACTTTTAGAATGAGCAATTTATTTTCAGTGAAAGCCTTTCCTTCGGATGCACGCGAAGCCATCGCGAGAGGCACGAACGAAACCTCGTTCCATTTCACTTTTTTTAAGGAATACAGGGATTTTGTAGCTTTAGAATTGGAGCATATTTGACAATCAACGTATTCATTTTTTAGAGACAATGAGTGGAACTAATGTGAAAATTTGACCGATTGGCTACTTCAGTAAAAGAAAACGCATACGCTTTTCAGAAATTACATATTTTATATGCTTGACAGTAAAAACAGAACGTCACAGAGACGTGCGAACCAAGTATCGTGACGTTAAGCCATAAAAATACCAAATCGTGTCAGAGAAATGTGTTTCTAGTATTAATAGCGCCAAGTAAAACGAGGAAGGTCTCAGAAAATGCATAAAAAAAATTGGAAGAAATCTATACTGTGCGATTTCATCTTTTTAAAGTAATCATGAACCATAAAACTACGTATTACTAATATAATAGCTAAGTTTTATCTATGTAAATGATTTATTTTGCCTCAAACATATAAAATATGATTCTAAAAAAGGCTTCTTCAAATTGTAAATATTTTGAAAGCATCAATATTTGGAATGCATTAGGAAATCTGAGAGAAATCAGTTGATTTTGTAATACATATACATATTTTTTTTTCATCTAATAAAATTAAGTTTAAAAATGAGATTTGTATTTCCACGGAAATAACGCTATTGATAAAAGAATATTAAAACCAACAAATACAAAATTTATTCAAAAATTACTTATGAAAATAATATTTTCTCTTAGACGTTAAATATCCTATTTGATAAAATGAATGAATTCAACCAGTTGTGACGGATCTATCCGTGTTTTTTCATTAATATATTCCTCTTGAGAAATCTTTCTTGGTTTATTCACAACCAATCCTCTGAAGAAGAAACCTTGATTATTTAAATTAGGTCGGCTATATACAGTCTAGATTTTCAAGCTAGAAGAAGAGAAAGTGAGGAGATAGGATAGATTGCTACTGATCAGGTATTATACCATTTTATAGCGTATTTCAAATGTTTGATAGATGAAAGAAAAAAAGTGTCGTTCGGTCACTTATTTAGTGTTCAGATAATTAGGGTAGTAGATCTGATCCTAAAATAAGAGGGTTGATGCTTAAAGTCTTCTCATAATTCGCGCATCTCGTTATTAATCCACATATTGCTTAGATTGAGAACATCTCTTCTCGTTGAAATTACTTGAATTATGTTGCAAAATTGTGTGACAATAAATAGATTATTCTTGGATATTGCTAGTCTTCCTTCCTTTCCTTCCACGTCTCTAGGCGGAAATGAGAAAACATCTCATTCTTCACACAATAAACAACTTAGAAGTGAGTTCTCTTAATTTTCTTGGAGTTAATGGATTCTAACATGAAATTTATTTTTTGCTTTTGTCACACCATCTAACTAAGAACAAAAATCAGGTAATATTTTCAAACTTATTTGATTAAAGTGAGAGAACATTGATAGCAGCTGCAAACACAAACAAAAAAGAAGTTAGTTTGTCTTGTGTATTTCGTAGAATTTAAGCTCCGGGTGAAATATGGAATATTTTTTGTTCGTTTTTTATACTTGTTGTATAATTTCATGGAAATGCTGTTGTTGTTGTTACTTATGCCACCTGATCGATAGTAAAATCAGATCAAGGTTCACGAAATTCATCGTGGTAATGGGCTAGTTGTATGCCTGTCGTTAAGCGTAGCTTTAAGCACCATGCAGGTGACAGTATGATTTGGCTTAGCTCTACCCCATTTTGAGGGAAAACACCCTGGAGGGTAGTTAAGGGCCTTCCATCTCTCTCCCTCTTCCGCCAGCGTCACGATAGGACTTACGGCTCGACGGTTATTTAGAGTAGCCCCATGGCGTAAAGGCACTATGCATTTACCTTCTCTCCGGTATTCAAGTCCAAGCCCTAAGGCACCGCAGCTAGCGTGACTAACCATTACATCCGTGATACTTAGTGACACTGACTGCCTTTGAATATATATTTTATACTTTGAATACTTAAATAGTTGCAAAATGCTCCAAAATATATTAAAACAGAATAGTGAAATCTGAACGTGGAACCAGTGAAACAATGAAAAACCATTAAAAATCAAAGAAACAATTGATCACATTTCATTTAAGAACAAATCAGTTCATTCAATATCTGCGAAGCTTCTATCCATTGTCTTCATTTTTTTAAGAAATGGAGAATGCATTTTTTCAATTAAAATATTTTTAAAATCAAAATAAGCAATATATAATATTCGCCACTTTTCATGTAAGTTTGTACAAATGCCATATAAATTTTCTCACTCGCTTTGAAAAGTTTACAGAAACAAAGTAACACGCCAGTTAAGAAGAAACAGACGACAGATGTTAAATACATAAATTTAGGAAAACTGAAGTTCAATTCATTATCTAATATATTACTTATTTTTCAATCTTTTTCCTCCTTAGATATTTGTGTAGGAAATGATTCAGAAAATCATAACTTGACAAATAACATTTAAAAATTGATTTAAATGGGCGTTAAAAATCACTGACAGACATTTGTATTATAAGAACATTTTCGACTTTATTTTAAAAATTCTTTTTTAGAGAGTATACACTCGTTTACTACTAAATTCAGAGATCGGCAAAAAGCAGCTTCCGATCCTCTTGCGGTTCTTTGTATGAATCAGGGGTGGCCAATCCGAGATTCATTACAGCTTTGCAAAATACGATTATTTTGTTCAATATTTTTATTATAGTGTAGTGTTTTGTAACAAACATATGTTTCTATTTTATTACGTTGCTTCTGTGTTTATACATACTTAGAAGTGAGCACAGTACTGCATTACAGCATCCCCCCCGCAGCATCACGCTTGATTCCTGTAATTTTATCGCGCTACCTATTGCTAGGCATATTTGATAGTTGCATATTATTATTAAATTATCTATGTTTGTATACATAAAAATCATGAAAACAATAATAATAATTCTCATTCCGTTTTAAACTTTCACTGCAATAAATGTTCGTAATCGGTCCAAATGTAACATAAAGATATACATTTTTATATGCGGCCCGCGGGATTATGATGTTTTTCCGAAGTGGCCCACATGGTCATATGAGTTAACTACACCTGGTACAGACGGCTGAGACTCTTCAACTTTATAGCAATATGAATTGTTAAAAATATAATTATGTTTCCTAAAAAAATTATTGTTTTTCTTTTCTTTTTCCTTTATAATTATGCATTGAAAAGATTTACCTTATTTGTGTATACATTTGATTGACTTAATATTTCTGTATTGAATTGCTTTTCATTAACAAAGTGAATCAATGAAAATATTTAAACAAGTTCTAATACAGTAAAAGTACAATTTATTTTTAAAAATATCCCCATGAGAAAGTACGCTTCTAAGTGATTTCCAGAAACATTAGTTCATTTGCATAAATGAATTAGGGTGTAATTCTGAATGAGGGGAAGGGATGCACATAAAACCCAACAGATGTAACAAAAACAAATTCCGTATTTTGAGACTTGCTTAAGGGTTAATAAAAGAGTGTCAAAATGACTGTTATATCCAGGAACAATCTAAATAAGATTTAATTATTTGTGTAAACATAAAATTCCGAAACAAACACTTACAGTACTATTGGTAGGATCATTTTTTCAAGACGTTTGAAAATTTAACTCCCAACAATTTGTTATTTTGACAAATGTCGTTTCTGTATTTAGCTACAGAAATTAAAATATCTTCTAAAATCTATATACACCCAACTTTTTTTTACCCCGGTCTTTTTTTACACGATTTTGAAATAACAAGGGAAACTAATTTAACGATATTTTTTACACGAATTTTTTGTTCTATTATGAATCTCAATAAAATTTGGGGATTCATGCCCTATGGATGAGAACGATTTGATTGAATTTATGACAGTTTATGATAATACAGAAATCGAAAATGACGAAGATGAAGTTCAGCTATTAACAGCTGATTTAATTCGCTAGGGCTTGAAATTTGCATGGAACTACATTTTCTTACTCATGATCTTGACATTGAGCGTGCATTAAAATTTAAACGTAATCGTAAGTTTTGTGTTGAAGGATAATAAAAGAAACAGCAACAACAACAACAACAAAAAACAGCCTCTAATAACAGATTTTGTAACGATTACAAAAACACTAACTGAGGTTATTTATATTATTTGTTTTATTTGAGGTTGTTCATTTAAATCAAAACCGACAGCAATGCTAGACATATCTGACACATCTACTGATGATAGCATTTTTGATCCAGTTCGTAATAAACATGCAAGCTTGTTATCAAGTAGCAATGAATAGTTGTTAGTTAGTAGTTTTATTCCCAATTTCAACTTGAATTTTTATATGTTGTATGTACTTACAGCCTAAAATTTCACTGTAAACTAATTTTAATTTTTTTAAAAATAAAAATAAATTGTTTTTGTTTCATAAATCTGTAACATAAATTTTATTATTACATTTTTACATGTTTTTTTAGGAAAATATTTAATGTTTTTTCCATCTTACATGATTTTTTAAAGTTGTGGAACATATCCCCAAATTTACCATATATCACATGTATTTTTTTACACATTTTTTGCACGGATTTCTAAAAAACGTATCTACGGTATAAAAAAGAATCCGGTATATAACTCTTAGTTTTTGAAGGAATGGATAATGTGACTTCGTGTAAAACTTTATTTAAATATTATTAAAAATATTAATTGAAGCACGACAGTATTGATCGTAACTGCTACTATAAGCCCCTTTCCCTCCAGAGCACGCGTATACATATAAATGGCTCTTTGATATCTTAGTTATCTTGTTTCACTTACAACTTGACTCTTCTCTCCGAAAATTTGCCAACTCCTAACTTAAATTCACTTCATCAATCTATATCTGATTGAAATATATTACAATTGTTCTCCTTTTTAATTAATAATAACTAATAATGATAAAAAAAATTTGACAGTAAATTACTTAAAATATATAAACAAATTAAATTTCTTATATAAAGTATGTATTTCTTAGTAAAGTATTTTTATTATCACTATTATACTTGCTTGAAATTAAGGCAGTACGATTTATTTGACAAAAATCGGTCAAAAAATTAAATACAATTTTTTTAGCCTAAATTATTTTTTTCACTTTTCTACACTCTCACAAAATTTGAAAGCTCTAAGATTAAAAAACGCAGAGTTGTAATGACTTTTACGTTCATTTTTATTCCCATGCCAATGTTAAATCAAAACTTTAAACGGATTTATCTCAGAAAGATGAGTGAATATTAACGTCACACTGTTCAGTTACTCACGAGTGCTTTTGACGACGGACCTCGTAATTTTGAACCATGGTCAAGTGACAAGGATGACACCCCCTCTCCTAACTACCACACAAACAGGAGGACGTTTGAGCTCTCGACAGATTTAACGTGCATCGCGGGTCTTCAGTGGTATTGGGCTCGAACTCATGACAGCCTCAATCCGATACCTTGACCACTTGGCTACCGCGGCAATCTCAGAAAGGTAAAATAACTAGTTTGTCTTCATTTAAAATGCTAAGGATTTTTTCTATTGGGCCTAATACTTGGAATTTTTTTTCACTTGTTGCTGATAGTACATGAACAAGAGTTGGCATGCCTTTTTCAATCAAAGCAATACTTATTTCTTAAAAAATAATTTAATTTAGAATTTACTGATTTTTTAATGAATTTTCAATAAGTATTCATAAAAAGAAGTATTGTACGAATACCATGCATATTATCACAAAACTCATACCAACTTTTTTATACACAGTTTGATGTACTTGTAAATCAAATTTCATGTAAGTACGCCAATTTTTGTAGGCGGAGTAACATTTTATATTCACTTCATAAGTTTCCATTTGTTTCCTTAAAAAATTAAATTATTAACTTTTTATGAAATTTTGATTACAAAATCTGTTTTACATCATACATACACATAGGAGACAACCAAAAAAATTATGAAAATCATTAAATTAAAAAATTTTGTGTAAATCACATACCATGTCCTCTTAAATAATGGAATAAAGACATTTTAAGTTTATACCTACTCTCTCCAGTCTTTTTTTAGATCCTCTGCTCCCTCTTTACAAGGGAGTTACATTCACTTCCTAAAATCTTGGCATTTTTCAAAATCGATTTCAGCGTCAAAGAATAGATGATGATACAGCATTAGAAAACAGAGAGAGAGAGAGAGAGAGAGGCTGGGAAAGCGAGGACGGATGGAACATTAACACAACTACGGAAACTGAAATCAATATTTCTAGAAGTTGAAACAAAATCAGTTTCTCACTTTCCCAAGCGACAAAAGAAGATAAATTCTAGTTTTTAGAGAAATAATCCAATTTGACATCATTGTCAATAATCTTGTTATATGCCGTTTGATGACTTAATGTTTCTTTTGTATTTCATTTTTTTTATTTTAATAGTTATTTTATTTAGTTACTTACTGTTTTGAAACAATTTAGAAATAAGATTTGTATAGCAATAAATACAATTTTTTATTGTTATTCATTGTGAAAAATTTGTTTCGTGAAAAGCTAAATAATATAAACCTTGTTCAGAACAGTTTTGTTTCAAATACAGGTTTCTAAAATAAACAAAAAAAAACAAAAAAAATAGCAGAATTCTTCATAAGATGAGGAAAATATTTTCGCGTTACTAGATTTCGCAAATTTTGAAAGCAGCTTACGGATTCACAATTTCATTTTCTTCGAAGAAAATGAATTAAATATGTCCTTACAATTATTTGAGGTTTACTACTGTTCAAATAGATTCAAAAGGTAGATTCAAAACATGGATAACTTCAGATGGAGCCCTGTTTTATCTATCATTCACAACGGGCAAAACGAAGATACAACATATTTTACTTGAAAAGCGTCACAAAGAAGCAGTTGTTTTGCAAAAGGCAAGTTGACCGTCAGGTGTTACGGTATGGATGGGAATGTCCTCTCAAGGCTTAACGAAACCATTTTTATAGAACCGAAGGCTAAATACTATCAGAATAAAGTTTTGAAGCCCATGGTCAAGGAAAGTAAACGTCTTTACCCTCAAGAAAACTTTGTTTTTCACCATGATTCTGCCCCAAGTCATTCTGCAAAATCAACTACAAAAATGGCTGAAAGATAAAAAAATAAATTTTCTTCCTACTGAAGAAATGGCTACCACCCTCCCCCTCTCCTGGCTGTGTTCCTTGCGATTATTTCTTACGGGGATACTTGAAAAAACCCGTACAGTAAGAACACTTCAAGGGCTTCAAAAAGCAATCAAAAAGGAAATTGGAAAAATACCCCCTACCCCTCCCCAAAATGGTCGAAAGAGCTCTTTTGGGGCTTGGCCTAAACGTTTACGTAAAGTGTACTATGTTAAAGGAGAAACCACATTGAAAATTTTATGTAAATAACTTAAATACAAATTTATAATGCTCTGAAACTGGTCACATTATTTTTGAATCAACCGGTAAATAAATATATTTCATTAGTTTATTCTTTAATTCTGAATTGTATATAATTTAAATGTAACAACAGTCTTTTTTTAAAGCTCCAAAATTTTTGCCAGGTGGGTCTTGGATAGAAAAAAACCCTGCTCCAACTAAGATCATTTTACAGAAACATGGATTTGCGGCACTTTAGATTAAGCGGAACCTCAAAGTTCTCACGTAACGTGTGATGTTGATGATGGTAGAATAAAATACCAACTTTCTTTACTATCCTCGTTCCCTATCAGTGATTTAACATTGTGAGATTTTTCATAACTCGTGCGTCTTTATTTTTTCAAAGAAAAATAAGGAATGAATTCTCCATTGTTAATTATTTAAAATATTCTCCTTAAAACCGGTGCTTGTGTATTTTTCAACAGAAATAATATTGCGTTTGAACAGTCACATAAATTTAATCACCAGTAAGCGTAATTGTTAATGAGATAAATTTTCTTATAAATTAACAGTTTCCATATAGGTAACATAATTCAGTGAAATGTCTATATTTGTTCAATTTTCTTTGCTTTTTAAAGACATTAAGGCCTATAATAGTGTTTTACTTAGAAATATCTATTTAGCTTTCCATCCGACTGATTTCAAGACAGTTGAAAACGAATAAAGCTTTCTTATTAGAAACAATCTTGTTTTGTTCAAGTTTGAACTTCTGTCATTTTGTTCATTATACCTGGAACTCTAATAAAGTTTAAATATAACTCGTTGATTTCCGTTATTAAAAAAATATTTGTTTCTTTAAAGATCTGAACCTTTCTACAACACTCGACTATTTATACAAATATATTTTCACTAATTTTGCACTTGTGAATTTTTCATACTTAAGATGCTTGGAAAGCAATGCCATTGTCATAAGTTTCTGAATGTCATTAATAGTGAGCTTATGAATGTCAAAAGTATTAACAGCCAGATTCTAAAAAAATCAGGGATTAAAAATAAATTTCCAACTATGCAATATATTAACAATTTAAGTCTCCTCCATTTTAACTCAGCTTCCACCTAACCCTTTTTTTTTAGTTATAATTTGTGTTTAAAATAAAAAATGTGATTTTAAATTTCATGTTTAACAAAAAAGAGCTGAATTGATTTCACAAACTGTTTAACAAGGAAAACAGTGTTAGTTACGCAGCTCATGAAATAACATGCATAAAAATATATTTAGAATAATTTAATAATCTGTTGAAATTAATAAGGAAATAGTGCCTATATTTACATACTGATGTTTATATAAAGAATATTTTCAGTGGTTTCAATTATTAATTAAAATTAATAATAAGTGAAGTAGAATAAGTTCTTTATACATTCAACAAAGCATGAGTACATGCACAAGCATAAATGCTCTAAGCATAATATTGAAATACATATTTTTTAAATTCTCTGGATTTTCACAGATTTTTGAAAAAAAAATGACAAAGAAATCAACGAGTTACTAATGACAAATGAAATCTAAGAGACAAGATAAATTTGTTGCGAGTACTTATATCGTTTATGTACATAATGTCCAAACTATGAATCTTCATCCAGAACATGCACACATACTTTTGATGTCTAGAATAAGATCCCACCAACAAAAATAATTTTTGAAAGAATCTGCTGCAAAATGAACTCACATACGAAACCTAAATCTAATAAATCTATTACAAATGTTCGTCAACAGATCTGATGACAGTCATTTAGATGAAGAAGTGCTGCTATTCTTTGTCTCAATATTAAATCTTAAAGGGTATCGGAACGCTCTATACTGATAATGTTAAAAAGGACTTTTTCAATGTACCTTTTCTAAAAACCTGTTGGAAATACAATCCCCATATTTTTTTTGAAAGTTAAGTATACATCTAATATTATACTGAAATGAGCTTTTTTTAAAAATTTCCATTAGTTTTTCTTTAAAATTTTTTTATTTGATGTGTAGTGAGAAAGCAGTGTTTTTCGACAGAAAAAAAAATTATAAAGAAAATGTATACAAAATTTTACTAAAAGCTCATTCAGTATATACTAGAATATATAAAGAATGTGTCATGTAAGTTTTGTTGACATCAGATATATACTTTCTGAGAAAAGGTACATCGAACCTTCAAAAGTGACATTTTGAGAAAAACACATTTTTATAAAAAAAAGTTACTTTATCAAAACATTCCAGCTCCATATTCCAAATTTTCAGCATTTTTTAAATTTTCATCTTCTTGTTTCATTCTTTTAAGTCTTTTTACTTTTCTAGTCTCCTTAATTTTCTGTAAATTGGCATATCTTACCCTTATACTGCTCTCTTTGTCGAGATGTTCCATGCAGCATGTCGCATAATATCCTCACTCTATGTTAAGTTTTTTTTAAAATATCCAGCTTTGTTGCATTCCCTTTATTAAAGGATGCAATAGCATCATAGGTACCAAAGGAAAGTGTTTCTATGTGAACAAATGTCTTTTTGGTGACACGAGACCAAATAACATTATTAATGCTTTCATTCGGGTTCTGCGTGTTTCCATGCAAGCACTTTTTCAATAATTCTGTATCCGAAAGGTCCCTAAAAATAGGCCTAATGGCTTCAACAACAGCAACTGGAAGTTTATGTTTGTGGAGATAAAGTTTATTTTCCAATTGAGCCTTCTTACACTGATACCATGTGTCAAGACCTGATGGACAAAATCCAAGCTGTGGATTTTTATCCGTAGATATTTTGTGAAGAAATATTGCCCATATAGCTTGTTTCATACACTTTACATTTGATAAATTTCTTCGAATGGCAAGACCATAATATGTTTGCAATTGATCAATAGTTGCTTCTGTTAATCTATTTTTGCCACATAATGCTTTGCCATCTGATAATTTTTGCCCCCTCATTTTTGCTTTGAAACGTCGGAGGCGAGATCCCATCCGTTTCATAACATGCCCTAAAGAAATTTTAAAAAATGACGTCAAACTTCAAGCTGACCCAAGAGGAAGTGCAATGTTTACCTTTTTTCTGTCCATTTAAATCGGTGACTCGCGTTTAGACGATTCTTTAAAAACAAAATTTTAGCACCTCTAATTAAGCTAGAGATAAAAATGAGGAATTTTCGGAAAGGTAATGAGCTGAAGAATTTAAAAATGCAATAACCTGAAATTCACCTTTTAAAAAAATTTACCTTTCCAACTCCCCTTAAAGAAGATTAATGTGTGTTGAGTATATCATCAATTCAAATAGCTTAGTAAATATATAAAAATTTTCTGGGGTCAAAAAAACAATATAAAATTTGGAAGTATGTGTATGTGTGTGTAACTCCTATTTTTTCATGTCTTAAAGAATATTGTAGCAGAAACGATTGTAATAACAAAGTATATATTTGAAATTGCGCTTTGACTCTAAAGAAAGAAGGCCAGTTTTGGAAAAAAAAGGAATTGAAAATGCTTATTGATATTGAGAATAACGTAATTGCAAATAATTCCTGATTTAAATATATGTATAACTTTAAATCAGGAAACATTTAATAAATATTCCAGCATTGAAATCTTTGACGTGATAGTTCCCTAATTATAGAAATTTTTTACAAATTCTTCTTTAAAAAAATCCTCAGAAGAATCATATTTAAATAGTACGTTCTTTTCATACTTGAATTTCGATAACAGTCGAACAAAAGACGTAGAATTTTCAATGCAATAATTGTGATGTTTACATTTCTTATTTGGTTTTGAAAAAGAAAGATGTCCTTAGAAAATGAACTCAGGCCTTCTTCATGAATGAGAAAAACTTCTTGTTAACTAACACTGATTAGAGTAAAGGGTAGATGTTAATATCTTTCTATTTTATGCAAGTTAGCTCTATTTATGTAGTCAATATTTTTCAAAGTAACAGAGGGGGGGAGGTTAACTTTCCCCCCTTATTAAAATATGTTCTATACATATCCATTATCATGATTACCGGAAGATAGAATTCATATATTAAGATATTTTAGTTTTATTACAATACTTTTCTCCTAAAAATATAATTTTATATAGTTTCATTTTAATTAAATTTAATCAAAATGTAAATCGATACTATTAGTAAAGAGCAGGGTATACAAAAACCTACACTGTGTTATTTTTAAATTTATGCTTTGAGTTTTTAAAAAAAACATTCATATATAAAATTATTAAAGTTGAAAAAGTGACTGAAAAATGAGAGAAATCGAACAAATACTTTACGCTAATCTATAAGTAGAATATATGACATGAATCGTGACGAGTCAAAAATTTTCAGGTTACGAAATAGAGTGCCTTAAATCTAAACAATATTTCTGAGAATGATTGCAAATTTATTTCATGCGATACGTGACGATTAGGTACTAGTAAGGCTTTCTTTTCCCTTAAGGAAAAAAGCAAACCTGTACATCGAAAGTTACAAATATCGCAATTTATTTTCTCAAATCCAGAGTTTAAGTCATTAATCACTACACACAAATGTACCTTAGGGGGGCTTAAACTCAGTCTGTGTGTATTTTTTGCCTTGTATTTTTATTACATTATTTTTTGAAAAATTAATAATTTCCAAGAATAAACATTTATTTCAGAGATAAAGAGTATTATCTTCTTTTTTATTTAAAGGGAGCTTATTACTCATTTATTTCTTATTGTATATATTCTTTCAGTGGTACCAAAATAATTGCTTAGATTAATTAAACTAAATTCTTTGTAAATGAAATTTTAAATAATTTTTAAATTGATTACTTTTTTATTAGTAAAAGGAAAGATTTTCACTTTGGACTGAAAAAATTTTACCAAGATTAGCTCAAAATAATTAGAATATAGATTTCCTTATCAGCACCTGAAAGATAGAATTACAGCAATCTAGAAATATCATGACTAGCATATAGTATTATAATAATTCGCAATATGGAAATTCAAATAGGGCTTTTTTATAATGTGATTTAATTTTTTTTCTCATATAGTAACAATTGACAATGTAAGAATTTATGTTTTTTTCTTCTCCTTTTTATTGGGAATAATACGACATAGGAGATATACAAATAATGTAACTGCATTCTGCAATCTTAATCATGTGGCGAATTCATTAAACCTTTTAAGTAATTTGAAACATTAGTTTGCTAACAGTTGATGCCTTAAAGACATAAAAATATAATAGTTTTATTAATCTGAAGGGAACAAAGTATTCTCTCTGACAAAAATAAAGTTAAAGATAATTTCTTCTTTTAGAAGAATAGCATAATAATAATTACTATGTTATAAACTGCCCATGAAAAATATTCATGTCGTAATATTACGCAGGAACTTCATAAATATATTTAATGCATTTATTTGTAATGTGAACTATGCATTCATTGTTATTGCATCAGAACAATGCTTTAATAACTAAAGTAAAATTATGATAATATTTTTATTAATAGTCACTAAAATGTATTTCATTCCAGTCATATTTTTAATTTTCTCAATTGTATACGTCGTGCTTATTTTGTTTCTACTCTTAATCTTACTGTGTGTAATTTCCTATTTTTCACTACTTTTTCCTTTATATGTATGGAATATGTATATGTATATGTATATGGAATGTACATTTAAGGTAACCGAACACGTTGAAATGACCGAATTCGGTCAAAGCACATACTTTTTTAATTTTTATTTTATTGAATAGAACTATCTTTTGGCTTTACAAAACGTATTTTGTTTTGTTTCTACGTTACCTAGAGGCCAAGTTACAATCAATTTTATAAAATTTAGAAAAACCGAAAGGGTTCTTAAATCTACCAGAAGTGGGCATTTAAATTGCTCAAAATCTATCATTGAAAATCTGATAGCTCAAAATATTACAAACCTATTTTTATGAAACTTTTTGAGCCTGATATTTATATTATTTTATAGAGAAGGTACAGTAATATTTCATATTGAATGAATATTTTGAATGAATATTTCGTGAGTTATGGTCTGGTATTTAAATAATAGTTTCATAAAGAATGTCACTTTTCGTATGGAATATTTACTCGAACAGCTCTAAAATTTTTAAATTTTGATAAAACATAAAAATTTTAGAGCGTTCTCTAGATAAATGATCTAATTTGTTTTAGTAATACTTTTACTGATACAAGTTTATTACTTTTTCTATAATTACTTTGAAGTTTTTCGAAAATATTGCTAAAATGTAATTGTGATTTTTGTAAGGTTTAGAAAATTTTAAAAAAATATTGTTTGTTAAAAATTAGTATTTATTGGTATTGATTCCTGAAAAAACATTTATAATGTTTTAGTATGCAATTTTTCAATTCTTACTATTAGTTTACACTCTCTCTCCCTCCTCCTCTCTCTCTCTATATTTATATATCTGGTTCAAATTTTCAATTGTAATTAAAATACTTTCTATTCATCCATTCGAATTCAAATGCATTTTTTTAAACTTGTAGGGGATGACACTTCATGTTAATGCAGTTTTTTCAAATATTATTTTATCAATTAAATTAAAAAAATAAATGAATAATAACAAAAAATAATAGTTCAACCGCATATATAGAAAGAAAAATTGTTCGTTGTGTTCCTGTAGCGCAATGGATAGCTCGTTGAACTTCTATTCCAACGACAATGGGTTTGAATCCCACCTGAAAAGGCCTAATTTCTGAGAATGTGTTTTCTTTTTCTATTTTATTAGAATAATTAAATTTAATGAATGAATAAAAATAACAAACAAACAAAAATAGTCCAACTCCATATACAGAAAGGAAAATGGAAAATTGCAAGAAAATCGCTTTCAATTTGTTTTTTAATATTGCGATTCTGTCATATGTATATACATACATGTATCAATTGTATCTATTTAATAAAAAGTAACTAAAATAAAATGTTTCTTTGTTGACTTAATTTTTTTTTATATTACTTATTTAAGAAACTACTCCGAACGAGTTCGGATACCTTAAATTTCTTTACAAAGTGCTTTAGACACAAGAGTTAAAAGATTAGGAACCAATAACACGAATAATACTAAATGCTACAAATATCAGATTCTTCACTTAGGCACTTCCATTGTCGACTTGACAAGAAAGTTTTGCGCCTTGATACGAACAAGAATTCTGTGTTTCGCTCTTAGAAATTAATTTCCAAAGTATAACCGAATGCCGATGAAAATTGATAACAATACAGATATAGGTCAATGTTCTAGTAATAGTGTCACGCGTGCTCTTGGTTCACCGATTGATACTACATTGTAATCGGACATTGCATTATGCCACAGCTATGGAAATCCGCAGAAGCCCGTTGAACCCAAAGGAAACGGTAGAAGGTTCCAACAAAAAAAATAATAGAACTTGGTCAACTTGCTTAATTGCCGACATCCGACTGAAAACTGACCGGTTAATTGCAAACATCTCTAGTTAAGATTGCCCTTGCGTAACGGGTGGGGCGGAAGAGAATACCGATATAGAACATCAAGTCACTGTTATACTAACAGTATTATTTCAATTCTGTCCTCAAACAATACACCTAATATACCGTTTTCAATCAGTTTTATGGCAAATAAAAATACGTAGGAGTAGAAGAAAATTGGATACATATGTATATATATATATGTGTGTGTGTGTTTGTGCGTGTATAAAAATTTTTAAACTTTTTTAAAACTAATAAATTTTTTTAAAAAGAGATTGGAGTTAAAAATAGGACAATTTTGCTTGTAATGCTTCCAATGTATTGTCATGCCACTAAACTAAGATTTATAATTTAACATTTAAACATTGTAAATAAAATAAGCTGATTTCCATTAAAACTGCAATCCATGAAGCGACGAGGATGACACAAACGTCAAATTCACCTTAAGGGGATATGCGGATATGTGTAAAAGGGGGATCATATGCGGGATATGCAAATGATTAGAATTTAAATGCATTCGTAAGACGCAGAGACGCAAGAGGGAGAAACAGCATCTCAAACTCTGTATAAAAGGTAAGTTATGCAGCCGGTGTCTCATTCAGAAATCGCAAAAGATGGCTAATTGTGCCTAAGAAGTAGAAATAGCCACCAGCCCGTGTAAGAATTTCATAGAGGCGTGATCGTAGCCTATAGAGTGCGGTTTATCATTCCGCGATATTGCTACTCACCTTAGTCTGAATCCAAAGATTGCAATGAGAAAAAATTTACAATCAATGAACTAAGGAGGGTCCTATTGAAGGTCATATGTAGGATCTCAAACGTCTCCCCTACTAATGCTGAGGAGGACAGACATGCTATCAAGTCGACCTTGCTGGACCGCTGAGTCAAATAACGGACGTTTTGCAGAACGGCACATATTTGCACGGACAATGCGACAACGTCTGAAGAAGCAAGGGCTGCTACAAGGCAAATGTTATTACGGCTTTCCTTGACACTGCTGTAGAGAGACGAGAGGTGTGGCAGTGGTGCGCCTAACTACAAAACTGTATATTTGTGAAGTGGCACTACGTAGTCTTTTCAGACAAGTTTCAGTTCCGCTCGCTGCATCATGATGGGTGTATCCCCGACTGGATGCACAGAGGAAATCATACCTGGATTGCTTGTAATCAGTATCGTTATACAGACCTTGATTGACACGAAGACCTCTTGTTTGCGTCGTAGGTAATTAGTACATTCAAAGTTTCATTTTTAAACATTCTAGAGGCTAGTGGCTATTATATACCTTCGAGGTCTTGGAGACAATGTCTTTCAACTAAATACAAAAGATTATTTCCATTTGTGTCCTGACCTACTTCGCATTAGAAGTGTGCTCGACTGTTGCCTAGGCCGGCGCACTCTCTAGATCCCTCACCAATTAAAAATATATGGTCATGGGTTGCTAAGATATTAGATCACCACCGCTCTGATCAAGTACAACATATACTTAAACAGTGCGGAATTATTTGCTCGTATATTTGTCATCCCATTTCGACTGGATATCTAACCGAGACAGTGCTATTTTAACTGTCAAAGGTAGCAGCTGTATGTACCAATTTTGGATCGTCGCCAACAAATTTAATCATATTTTCTTCTTACTGTGTTGTATACGTACAATAAGTAAAGTTTTCTTATTTGCTTCCTTTCTTGGTGTAGCTCAGGGGTATCGAACTCACGGTCCGCAATGAACATTTTTGCGGCCCGGTCAATCTATCGGCACACAATAATGTATAAGCTTTGGGAAAAGTAACTGAAAAAGGAACTGTAGAGCAGCATGAGACTAAATCAAGTTTAGATGATACCTCATCGTATCAAAAATACGCAGAAAAAATTTCAAATCTTAGAACTGAATTTTTGAAACAAGATTTAAAGATTTTAATTCTTCGGAAAACAAATTTTGTTTGTTTTCTTTAAGTTTCTCAATAAATATAAACTCAGTATCCAGTCATAGGCTAATGGAAGTAATCGAGATTCAGTGCGGTTCAAATTTGAAGGGAAAATTC
The DNA here is from genome assembly GCA_019973975.1 of Trichonephila clavata. Classification (NCBI taxonomy): domain Eukaryota; kingdom Metazoa; phylum Arthropoda; class Arachnida; order Araneae; family Nephilidae; genus Trichonephila; species Trichonephila clavata. The sequence goes on along the minus strand of BMAO01014812.1, from coordinate 3,749 downwards.
ATTGAAGAGGGTGTGCTCGAATTTTGCAAATATTTACCAGCCAAGTTTGAAAATACTCGAAAATTCGCATACGAAATTATTTTCATGTTTCGAAGTATTTATTGGTGCAAGAAGTTATTTTCTGTTATGAAAAGAAATAAATCTCTTGTAAAAGATAGTATTAATGACGCTCACCTTGGGTCAGTTTTAAAAATAATGTGAGAACAAAATTTCCCCCAAAATTGGAAAGATAGTAGCAGAGAAGTCAAGTGTCGGTCGCAAGATTAAATTTTTGTAGTTCTTTTATGTGTATTTATTATAATGTATCATTCGAAATAAACCTACGTTTCTGTTAATATAGATTATTTATTTTTGCGGCCCACTAAAGCTAAACCCTGTTTTCTTGGCCCAAGTTAATCTTTGAGTTTGGCACCTCTGGTGAAGCCTATTTAATGTCCAATAATATAATTTTGTTTCTGTAAGGAAGTGTTGATCAAAGTATGAAAAAAATATATCTTAATATTTTTTGCTATGTTTCTTATGATCTCAAGCGTTTAATAAAACAAAGGATAGATTATCTATAGTAGAAACTATTAGAACAATTAAAAATCAAGACTTTTTTTAAGATTGTGTTTTCAGTTATAAATATCCTCTAATTTTTTTCTATTTCCAAGAAATTGGAAATTGAAGGTAGATCGATTAAAGTTGGATATTAGATCTAGAAATGTATTTAACCATAAATATTCCTGTAATAAATTTCTAATTTAATCTGTAAAAGAGACTGATAACTGAAGGTAAAGATACAAGTTTATTTTAAAATTACTCAATTTCATATTTACCAACTAAAATGTACAATCAGAATGCATTTTTTAACATAAAATTTATTAAAAGTGAAAATAGCAACATCTGTAAATACTTGAAAGTAATATTTGTACAAGACTTGTACATATACATTTAATTTTTACACATGATTCAAATCTCTCTTTAGAAACAGACTTGAAATTCTATAAAATTTATATTGCTCGTGAACTTTAATGTTTAATTGTCAGTTTTTAATTTGTTTAGACTCATACTAAACATTCTTAACATTTTAAGGACCAGCATTAAAATTTCTCTTCAAAGCGTACTTTTTAGAAGCTGTTGTTTATACAAATGCAAGAAGTAAGTAATGATTTTCTTGGCAGAATATTAAATTAATTGCTAAGAAAATTATTTCTAACAAATCTTTCAATTTATATTTTTGCAAATTGTTTCCTTCAAATTATATTTATTCTTCCAAACTACATTCAATTTCATATGCTTTACCATATTCTCCTTTGGGAAGTGTTATAAGCAACATAAGATTCTTCCTTTTTTATTTTCATTACATTTGATAAGCTTTAAGTATTTACATGTAATGAGACCCTCCCTGTAGAAATTCTTTATTCTGTATTTTTTTAAAAATTCAAGTTATTAAGGCTACACACACACACAGAGTACTTTTTTCAAAAAAAATTTTTGGAGACAGTAACAGCAAAAACCATTTATGTTTTATATTCATATTATCTCATTCAGTCAATTTTGAAAGTAAAAAGTCAGTTTGACCAGCCATTATTTTGAAATTTTAAGAAATTAAGAATTTCGAAGTTTTTCCAAACTTTTATAAAATGCTCAATTTTTAAAATTTTTTAGTCATTTTAAGTTATTTATGTTTCTTAGATTAATGTAAACAAAAATTAGTATGGATTTTAAAATCTATTATTCCCTTGTTGATTTTAATAACTATTTTTCTAGCAGGAAAAAACACTAATTTTCAAAAGTATTTTTAGCATTTTCTAAGAAAATAACTAGAGATTTCAGCTCTAAATCTATACTAACTTTTATAGGACATACGTTTGGGAGTATCTACAAAAAATTTCAAGGCTCTCTCTTGAACAGAAAAAAAAGCTTTAGGGATTAAGAAACATTTATATCTTTAAAATTACAAGTCTGAGAAGGAATATTAATTATTAAGGAAATTAATTAAGGAAATATTCAGTTTTTTTCTTCAATACTTTCATTCAAAAGTCTAATTGCAATATTAACTGAAGACTGATTTTTAAATACATCATTTTCAGTAATATTCCCTCTCTTCGAAATATTGTTTCTCATAGCAACCTGAGAACGTTTTGGCCTAAGCATTTTCTCAACAGGAAAAAATTAATGATAAATCTTCTAAGTTATATAAACTATTTTTAAAGCAAAGATTGGCCTTGAAATCAATCTTAATCAAGCAACTCAAAACATAATCAAGCAGAAATGATTTTAGTAAAAAAATTGGAATTAATAAACATTTCACTACAAAAGAGTTGATTGTGCTCAAAAATATTTTTGATTAATTCAATTTACGAGTGGGAAAATGTTTTAAAATGAAACCAAAACCATAGCTCAGAAAACTTCAAATACCTTAAAAACTAATTTGTTATCAGATCTGAATTTTAATGGCAAACTTCCCAATAATATAGGCAAAAAAACAAAAAAAACAAAAAACGGTAATTTTTTTTTTTTTTTTGAAATTTGTAGGGCACTGTGTAGCCTTAAAATCTTTTCATGAATCATTTTTCTGTTGCAGTTTTCGATTTGCTTCTATTATGTAACTTGTGCTTTTGTTGAACCCCCATCCTCAAAAAATAAGACTGTAGCTTACTTCTTTTGCAAAATATTTTATCGAACCTTGCTTTTAAAAAACTTAAAATACGCATCGATATACTCGCTGGTGTATTCCTACAAAAATTTAGAGAAATTCTCTTTTAAGGTATTAAAGAAGGCCATGCTATCCCAATTTTAGCAGTCACATCCACCAATTATAAATGTATCAAATTTAGGACAGATACAGTAAAAAACCCCTTTTAACTTGACAGTGATTCTAAATCATGTGTCAACACTTTACTAATCATTTATCAGCTTAAATTTAGTGTAAATAAAAAGACAAAATTGTCATCAATTTCTGTTTTTAAAATCATAAATTTTCTCCAATTTTTTATTATTTCTATTAGAGCAATTCCAGGAACTAGAAATCACAAAGAGTGAGACGTCTTAAGAAAGTTTCTATGGTACAGAAATACAGTTTTTATTACTGGTTGTAAGGACAATACGGAAAACAACAATATGTCATTCCCTGTTATTAAAATACATTCATTAAGATATATAATGCGTAAGAAAGTAAGAAACTTGCTTAAGACATCACTGAGATTGCAATAGTAAAAGAAAAACTTGTAATAAAATTCGTGGGTTTTTCCAGGTTGTTTTTGAATCCATATTAATTGAATGGGGAAATTATCTTATCCTCGGAAGTTGGTTCATTAACTATCGACCCCACTTACTGAGAGAATTTTCTGAACGTGTTCAACAAAAAATATCATCTTTATTTTTTTATAAAATCTTAGGAATAACATTTTTCTTGCTATTCCTTTATTCGCTACCAGGAACACATTTTTTCATATAATAACTTATTGATAAATTTTATATTAATTAAATCTGTAGGATATCAAATTCATATGACATTATACAATGAACATATCTCATCTTGTTTTTTCAGAATATCCTTCTTGATATGAGAATTTTCTAATACACATTTCTGTAAAAGGCGATGCATAAAAAATTACATAATAAATTACGAAAAAAATAATGCTCGTTTTCTGTTTAGTAAACAATATTTACAGTTATATCTTTTAAACTTTATAAATTGAGTTCTTTTATTATCTAGAAAAAATTGATATCAAATTAACTTTGCAATGTAATTATGATGCCTA
>BMAO01014811.1:0-41916 GCA_019973975.1 Trichonephila clavata | reverse complement strand
CCCCAAACGAGCCATCCTGCACCACCGTAATGGTGTCGTTCAGTGGGTGTTTTCTTGATGGTAACGGGTACCTTGCGCTCTCCATATGAAAGTCCGGCGAGAATCAGACTGCAAACTAAACCTAGACTCGTCGGAAAACATCACACAAGACCACTGTTGCGGTGTCCACAATGCATGCTCTCTACTCCAGGTTAATCGCAGGCGACAGTGAGTTGCGGTAAGGGGAACACATCTGACAGGCCTACGAGCATATAGACCAATGTGTCCTAAGTGTCTGTACACGGTCTGCCTTGAAACTGTCGTACCGGTAGCTGAAGAGAGCTGACGAGATAGGTCTGATGCTATGCTCCGTCTGTTTCTTTTGGCAGTAACTGCCAAATACCGGTCCTCATTCGGCGTTGTAACTTGGGGGCGACCTGTGCTATAACTTCTACTCACATTACCATCATCTTGGAATCGTTTCCAAAGCCTGGAGATGACACTCTGGGCGATTCCTAGTTCCTCGGATACTTCCCGCTGGGTACTTCCACATTCCAATCGTCCGATAATTCTACCACGAAAAAATCATCCAAATGCTTCCTTTGTGCCATAACTATGCGGTTATTGCACTGAAAGGCTTTTAAAGCGCTTGTGAACAATTTTACTTCTTTGCCACCATTCCTTATATACCCCTCTCTTACACTCTCGTCATTGGGACGTACTATCTGCGCCATCTGGTGGTTTCCTTTTATTTGCATATTCTTCTTCAAGATGTGTGTGATAATTCTACAGGTGAAATATTTATTTTAGAGTTCAATTTCTGTGTGATTCTGAATTATCCTTAATTTATGGACATGAGTCTAGTAAAACTAATTTAACAATAAAATTAGAAAATAAAAATATTTAATAAAGATTAAAAAATGCACATATAATTGAAAAATAAACAAAAAGAAAGTTTAAACGAGAAGAGTTGAAATATATCTATAATTCACAAGTAGATGCTAAAGTACAGTTAATAAATTTATATAGAGCAGAAACACCCGTTATTTCTCTGCAATGATATAAATTGGAAAGCAAAGAAAATTATCTCTGACATGCTGTCCACCCTTTTAAGTCAATATATATATATTTTTTATTTTTGTGGAAACGGTTTCAATTTGATCTATATAACAGAATTAGCTTCAATATGTGTAATACAGATGACATTTCAAATATAGTTTTTAAAAAGAGCTTGATCTTGCGATATCCTGATGAAAACTGTGTTACCAAAACGTTTCCATTGCATTTATTTGAAACAGAAATAAAATATAATCTTGCTAAAAGTACTCTTAGATGAATGAAGATTTATTTCGTTTCAGCTCAATATTGATTTACTGATGCTTTTAGGTTTTAAATGTCGTTGAAATTTATTGGAATGCTTTCTATTGATCTCGAGAATGACAAGGTCAAGGAGATAACAATAGTAATTCCACTGTTCCTAAGATGGTTAAGAGAGTTTCTGTATTCATAATATTTGTTTTGTTGCGTGATAAATAATTCGTGTATGAAAGTGGTACTTTAATACAAGCAGGCGCAAAATTTAAAAATAATGAAAAAATAACCACTGTTAATTTTTTTTTTTAAAAAAAGGTGAAAATGAGAATTGAAGTATAATTAAATAATTTACAAGTTAATAGAAGAAAATAATTCGAAGAATTATGTGAAACAAAAAAGTGCAATTATTTTCCTATATAACAGCGATTCATGTACTGTGGAATGCACCCCCATGGTGCGTAAAACCCCTACGTGGGGGTCGCATATCGAAAGTTGAGAATATCCAGAAGTCGAAAATTAACGGTTATTTAAAAAAATATATTGATTTACAGAAAGGAAGCAAAACAAAGCTCCTTCTTACTTGTTTACACTTTCTTATTTAGTGGAATATCTATTGCTTTTTTTTGGGGCAACCTGTTCCAATTTAAAAATTAGAAAGAAAAAAATAACATAATTCTTATCCTATTACTTAAAAATAAATTACTGTGAAGTAACATACATGAAATATAATACTTTATAATTTGCATGATGTATAATTAAGGTCGCATTGTAGCTTTAGAGTTAAAGTACATTATTATTGAATTCAATACATTTCTACTGTTTGAGGTGTGGCCCAGCGCGATGAAAATTATGGTTGAAAATTGCTCACAAATATTGACAGTTTCAGGAGCACTGCTATATAAGGATAAAGCCCAGACCTCTACTCTTTGAAAGAAACCTGCCTAACATATTTTTAGTTTGCAGATCTAATAGATCTAATAGTTCAAAAACGGGAGCATTTATCTAAATCTCAATGCCCTTTGGGCGTCGATTTTCGAAAACTCCGTTCCTATAGCAAATCTCAACTCCATGAGAGAAACATGCCTACCAAATTTCATGTCTGAGGTCTAATATTTCTGAGATATCACTCAAATGAATGATTGAATGAGTCCTTTTTTCTCCTTTATATACGAGTATATAGATATTGTTGCTTAGGTATAACATAACTTAAAAATTCAACCTGCCTTTATTTATTGAAATATCGAAATGAAACTCTCATTAAACTATATGAATTTATGCTTAAAGAAATATTCTGGAAAAATAATTATTCTTCTTCATTGAAAGAAAACTAAACTGACTTATTCAAACTGATTGCACTCGACGATATAAATCACTCCAATTCGTTGGTGACTATGTCGAAAAATAGAGTAAGATGTGTAGTTTATGAATGTCATAATCTATTTTATTTTTGGCAATAAAGTTTTTGTGTGGAAAAAAATAACAAAGTTTACTTTCGGAACGTCCCTTGTAGAAACGTTAAATTATTCCTATCGTAGCGTTTAACATGCAAATAATATTTCTAAGTACAATATGCTTTTATTTTCTGCTCTTTCACATATTTTTCTCTAATACTCCCCAAGTGTCAACCTAAATAAATGAATCGACTATAAATTCATTTTCCTGAAAAATATTGCAAAGTGCAGAAAAGTTAATGCACATAATAGGATGCGTTACGATTCACAGAATTGTAATGAGATAAATCACTTTAAAATATTTGATCATTTAAACATTTGAGTATAGAATTACTCATACACTATTATAAAACTGGTATATTGTTTGGGGATAATTAATTTCTATTTGGCTTTTAGGGAAATTATTGTCAGAAATAATTCATATCGGTCATCAGATAACAGTAACATCGCATTAATATTAGAGAAATATTGTTTTAACTCTACCACGTTCGTTTCAGTAATTATTGGAAAAATAGTTAAACATTCGTTATACGTTACAGAAGAGCAACTCGCGTCTAAATGGAGACACATATCTTCCAGGATTTATCTTTCAAAAGTGATTTTTGATAGTTTTCCTTTGACCATTTCTGCATTATTGCGCAAGAAAACTAAGTGAAGTTTTGCACTCTAATGAATACACTGCTTTTTTATCGCACTATCACTCTGTACCACAAAATAAAATTAAAAAATCAATTATTTGGCTCCTTTCCAGTCGCTCATTGATGTATGATGATTTCCATAACACTTCATGTTTGGAATTAATGGTAATGAGTGAGTGATAGAGAAAAATGTTATGTATTAGCTGAATAGTTGATGAGATTATTGTTCAAATACAAGTAAAGCATTGCAATTCACTTTTAAACACACAAACCATGGAAAGAAAAAAATCACAAGAAGTAGTAGTCTTGCTCTTTTGTTTTCTGGAATGATTGCATTTTTATATGAATATGTGTCAACCAGAAAATGATTTTCCTTAAAAAAAATATAAGGGAGAAGAAAGAGAGAATTAGAGAGAAAGATGTAAATTCATTCAAATAAATGCAGAATTTGAGTTAATTTTATGAAACTTTGTTTTTTGTTTTTGCTTTTTGCCTTGTTTCTGATCTAGCACTAACTGCACTAGATATGCATAATATATGATGGATTTGTAAGCATATTTAAATTCATTTTTTTCTTCCTATTATTCTCTTTTTCTGTGAGTCCTGTATCTTTTTAAACCAGTACATTTTGAAACTGTCTAATTCTAGTCATAACAAGATTAATAAAATAACTATCTGCAATTTGATACTTTTTCCTTAAAGCTTAACTTTGTGTTATGTAAGCCTGCCCTCGTGTACGTATACGCTAAAAGTGAAAAATTTCGTGGTATGTCTTCTCCATGTTAGTTCAGGTGAAAATCCTTTTAATTAGAACGGGAAATCCAAACTCGAATCCGAACGCATCATGGGTGGAGAAGCTATTGAATAAAATTTGAAGTATTTATTAGCGAGGAATCCTAATAATGTATTTTATTAAATTTGACACTAGAAATGGGCACTCAAAATGCAGAAATAACAAGCTAAAAGTTAAGAATCTATTTTTATTTATATGAATGAAATGCAACCCCTCGGACTTGACAAAAATTTAAATCTTCCTTAAACTTCAACTGTACAAGTTGTGACGGAACTATACGCGACTCTACTAACACTTGGGGAATCTCTAAGAGGAATAATTATTTCAACCAACTTTCACCGAAGATAAGAAAACGTGATTATGCAAATTAAGTTTATTATATGAATTCTGTATTCGCGAGTTTTGAGAGTTAGTGAAGTGAAAATCTAAGATTGTTAAATTGTGAATTGAAGATTACCAAAGTGAGGATCGATCGGAAGCGTGGTGATCAAGACGACCGTTAGTGTACAAGGCATCAGCTATTGGATTTTGGAAGTACAAGAGTTCAGGTACGGTGTTTCTAATTTGAATAAAAGTTAGCGCATCCGAATTAGAAACGAGTTAGTATAAGTTATGGTAGAAATTAGTTGAATATATGTAAATAGTATCCCCATGTTAACTGATCTCATTCTCACGCTCTGAATATTGATAAAAACTATTTTAATTGGATTAGTATTGTCTGTGTTGAGTATTGTGACAAATAAACGATTTTAGTAAATTATGTCGTTTGATCAATTAGTTGTTCTCATACTTCTAGTCGGGTCCGAGAGTAAACAATACGGATTAGAGGGAAGTAGGAATAGTCCCCTAATACAAAGTTGCTAAGTAAATATGGTTCTGGAACGATTTGTTGCCGCAATATAGATCACATACATCTTCCTCTACACTTATGTACACACAAGAGCCAAAACATTATGACCACCTGTCAATAACGAGTTGGCCCACCTTTAGCGCGCAACACAGCTTCAACCTGCATTGGCATGGATGCCACAAGTCCTTAGTAGATGGCCGGAGACAGATTGTAGCAGATGTTTAAGCAACGGTCACGCAAATCCGAGATATTGGGAATCGGTGGTCATTAAACTCTGAACTGCCGTCCGATGACATCCCAAATGTGTTCTATCGGATTGAGATCCGGTGATTTAGGTGGCCAGGACTTTAACTGGAATTCAGCATCATGTTCCTGGAACCACTCCAACACAATTTTAGCCTTGTGACACCGGGCGTTGTCCTGTTGGAACATTTCATTTCCAGCTGGAAAAACAGAGACCATGTAAAGATGCAACTGGTCCGCAATGATGTTCAGATACCCTGTAGCCTTCAATGGTCTGATCTACCACAACCACGGGTCCCAAAGACGCCAAAGAGAACGTCCTCCAAAGCATAATACCGCCACCAAAGGCCAATATATGACCTACTGTACATTTAGGGAGCAACTGTTCGCCTGGAAGACGGCGTATCCTGACACGGCCATCGGCGTGATGAATGACAAACCGTGATTCATCTGACCAGGCAACTCTCTCCCACTGATCCATATACCAGTTGCGATGTTCCCGGGCCCAGCGCAGGTGCAGTTGGCGATGACGCTTGGTCAGCAAAGGCACACGAGTGGGACGTTTGCTGCGTAGCCCCAAATCCAACAGTGTCCGCTGAGCAGTGTGATCCGATTCTATTCTACTTGGCCCTGCATTGAATTGGGCTGTCATCTGATTCACTGTCTGGCTCCGGGTTTGCTTCACCATGCGCGACAGTCTCCGACGACTTTTTTCTTTGATAGCGTGTGGACGTCTAACACCATGTCATCTACTGATGGCTTCACCGTCATTCATCCACTTTGTATTAGTACTAACAACTGTAGATCGCGAACAACCCACGAGTCGTGCCGTTTCCGAAATACTTGTTCCGAACCTTCGAGCCATTACAATCTGCCTTCTATCAAAGTCGCTTAGGTCCTCAGCCTTTCCCATCACACACAGAAGTAAGTGAAAGAATGATTCTTCAGACTCTCCAGCAGCAGTTAAATAGCACTTCCACCTGATCACGTGCCTTCCACGTCATCCAGGTGAGTTCATTGCAAAATGTGTGGGTGGTCATAATGTTTTTACTCTTGCGTGTATGCTGGAAATAAACCTTCAACCTGCTGCATCATAACACGGATGCTACAGCTTTTTAGATCTCTCGTGAGTTGTATGCGGACAGGAATCCTAGATTCAAAGATGACTTTCAAAAAGGCTTCGAGAGAAAGGGCTGTTTGCAAGGAGTCCTGTTGTTGGCAACCCTTTTAGTTCTACGAACAGGAGTGCCTGCTTAAAATGATGCAGACATCACAGATATCGGAACAGGAATCAATGGGTGACCATTCTCTTCCCTGAATTGTTCCTGTTTAGCCAAACCAACTTTCTTAAAGAGAGATTCAAGGACGAATACCTGCTCTCCAATATCGATAAATCGACTATTACGACAGTTGAGGATTGATGGTCTGGACTAGCATCTCATTGGATGTTCGTACATACCACCATACATTTGACAAATGCACGGTTACAGCTGTGAAGTATACAGATATGGTCTTGGAACTGTTTGCCTTTTCGGTGGAGCAGTTATCCCTGGTTTTATTTTAATGGATGACAACGGGAGGCCACATATAGCTCAAATGGTCACCAAATTTCTGGAAAGTGAGAATATTTTCTGGATGAATTGGCAAGTCAGATCTCCAAACCTCATCCCTAAACAGGATACCTGGGCGACTTTGGGGTGAGCAATGACAACTCAAAATCCCCCTCAGAAAACCATACAATGTCTGAAAACACATTTGCTGAAGAAGTTAGATTAATTGCCTCAGGAACTCACAAACCCCCTCATTTTAAATATAAAATCACAGAGTGAGGACTCTATATCTATAAAACTGGACCATACGTATTTTTTTGTTCTATTCTCCAATCGCTTTGTCATACCTTCCGACTCCAATGAGTGTTACGTGCTATCAAGCTTGTGTATTATAACTCAAGATATGATATTTTTGCATCATGCAAACCTTCGTACAAACAAAATTTCATTCAAATATGTGCAGGAGTTTTAGAGATAATCCACCAAATCAGAAAATTCTCTTAATTGTGAACATCAGTGCATATATACTAATGTGCAAAACTTAAGCATAAGATGCGTTCTTTAACAAACAACTATGAAACTTTTGCAAACAATACAGTGAAAATGCTGCTCAGCAGAAAGTTATGCATAAGCAAATATCTACACTATAACATTAAATGAGTCTTCTTGGCATGAAAACTCGTAGATTGCGCATGATCTAAGCCAAAACAACTTAAAAAGGATGAGGAAAGACTTTTTCTAAATATTTCCTGTAAATTAAAGTGAAACCGTTCGTTCATAGTGTCTGCGAGAAACGATTAATACGACTTTACACAGTAGAATGATTGGAAAGATCGATGAAGAAAATAGTTTTACAAGTGTTGCATAATAATTTGAAACAAAATTATAATTTCGAGAGCATGAAAAGCTTTGCAAAAACGACAACTGAAATAAATAAGAGGTTTCACCTGTGTGAAACAATTTTAAGGGATGACAGGTATATCTTTCTGAAGGCGAAAAGTAACCACAGAACCAGATATTGAGAAATATTGCTCAGCACCTGCGTATGATACTAGAAAAGTGGTCTTCAAAATTTTTCAACTCACGGGACCCCTAGAACTTGAAGATGCTTTCGTAGAACCTCAAAAACTGGAAAGTGGAACTCCAAGAACTAGAAAGTGTTTACGTGGAATCCCATTCCATCCTCATACATTGAAGAATATATCTCAAATTAATGCTTAAAGTAGAATAACATGGTACAGACACTTTATGTACAGGCAATTAAAAAGTTTTGCATTAATTATTAAAAAATTCTTCTATGATTTTTTAAATATAATTTACTTAATAATATTAATTTGTGTTTCAAGTGTCACCTATCCATGCATCATATTTAATAACTGGGAAATGTGCTTGCTTTTTTTTACACGAACTGTCGAAGTCTAGGTCTATTGGGTTTAAATGCAATCGCATTACATATTCTAAGTTTAATTTGTTTTTATACTTTGTTTTTGTAATCACTTACGTTGAAAAATATATTTCACTTAAACATACTAGCATTAAAATGTTTATAGCTGTGTGAGAAATCCTGTGCATTTTGCATGAAATTGCAAACCAAAATTTAGAAGCTGTTCTTTAAATTTAGATTTTTATATCAAATCTGTTGATATGATGTTCCCTTTCCTTCATTATAGGTGTTGTTTTCCACAAATGTAAAAATGAGCATTTTCCGTTAGAAAACTATTTAGTTTTGCAAGACATTGTGCTAACTAATAAGAATCAAATTATCTCATAGAAACATAGATAGTAAACAATAGTATATATATATATATATATATATATGGATGTATATAATATAATGGAAGTATATATATATATGTAATACGACGATGTAGTAATGATGGATTTTTTTAATGGAGCTTGCAGTGGCATTCTTGTGGTTAATTAAACTTTTTATTATTCATCTTGAAAACATTTAAGCAAGACAAGGACGACACATAGATGTACGTAATCACAAATAGACACACACAAACACTAGATGCGGCAGACTACATGATGACAAGAAGAGAAGAAGCGCGCGTAACCGTGTGTTCAGAGCTTTTATAGTGGCGGTGAAGGTCATACGACTATTTTATAACAGGAGTCGTGATTGGCTGCAAATGAGCGGGAGCAATTAGATAAAGATTAAGATTATGCGGTCGTACAATTAGATTAAGATTATATCAGTCAGAGGCGAAAGAACTAGAAAATAATTTCACGGGGTACAGTTAAGGAGAATTAGAAGAAGTCATTATCGAACTTTTTAATATCTCTCATTATATTATAATAAGAGTTTAAAAAATGTTGCAAAATAAAGTTATTATATATAAATAAAATTTTTCCGTTTTAATGAATAGGGGATGAGCTTTATATACTTGTAACTATATAAACTTCATAGAGAACGTGGATCCATTTAACATTCACATTTATTTCTTCTCAATTTTTTACTGTGATTCATAGAACAACTGGGTATGCATTGTGGAACCCGAGATTTCCGTGGAACACAATTTGAAGACCACTGTAATAGAACGACAGGTATCACTGTTTAGTAGAGTTAAAATACTTGAATTGCAATAACAAGAGTAGTTGAATTGGATTACTTGTGATTTTTTTATGAATTTATTGGTGATGAGATTTTTATTGATTGTATAAAATAAAATAATCTAAACAAAATAGTTAGAAATGGAAAATTTCTTTGGGGTCAATAGCTTTTAAAGAATACGAAAATACGTTCTTTACTGAGAAATTATCCTATTTGAATCTTTTTGTATATTTATTAACATTTGTGTTGTCTTTAAATATAACTAATGATTTTTTTTAGTCAAAACAATTGCAAGGATGATTTATTTTCAATTTTTCTAGAAGTTATCCTTACAAACAAAAGAAAAATATTGTAAATAATAATTATAGTTGAGGATGGTTGTTTTGATACACAAATATCACTTTGAATTTATGAAATAGAGAGATCACAGTTTATAACTTCATACCCAATATATTTAATACTCTTTCTAACTGACTATACTATGCAACCAAATTTCTCTATTTTGAAATCTATTATTTCTGTTACAAAGAAGAAAATGATAATGTTTGATTCACTAAACAAGAAAATTTCAACTAATATAAAAACAAGAATTCGTTTTAACTTAATCTTGCGCAATTAAATTACTTTAATTGTATAAAATGACTGCGCAACAATGTATATGTGTGAGGATCGTTTTAGAACTCAATTAAGTTCTTTAAGTAATTCCGTTTTTAGTCATCTGAATTGAGTTTCGCATTTATACTCTTAATAATACGTCTCCTTCCTGTCATTTTTAAAGATTCAATTCTGTCAATTCTAAAGAGTTCTTATTAGGTAATTCTTTCAAACGCGCTATATTTTCCTTCCTTGATTACTTTTATTGTTTTTGTGACTAAATGTAAAATTTTCAAAGAAAAGGAGATTATTATTTAATTACCATTTATTTCGTAGATGTGTAGAAAACTAAGATTTGTGTAGAAATTTTTGGATTGGTGCATTTAGATCGGAATGTGTACGATTTCGAAATTATTAGAATATATATTAAAACTTTTATAGAATAAAGCCAACATTCACTTTCCATTTATCAACGTTTCATGATCTGCTTGATTAGATTAATGATCCTAATTCTAAAAATTTGAGGAAACGCTTTAAGAAAGTTTTTGTTTAGTGAATGCAAATCATTATATTGAATTTTACTCTTCTGAATGATGATGTTTTATCTAGTAAATGGTTTGTTCACCCCATACATATCAGTAATATTTTTTATTACTAAATTTGCTGTGTAACTATTACTGCTGTAATATTTTACATTTCCCCAATTAACAGCATTAAATTCATTGGTTCTTTGTGGGCAAAATAGTTATTTTCCTTAGTGTTTTTATTCGAATATTGCTAATTTGTGTTGAATTATGTTATATATAAGATATAAAATAAAACTTTTATTTAATGTCTTATGATACTTAGAGTCTCATTCATGTTTCCTGGTAAGAATAGATAAAAATACACTTTATAGACGTATTTCTTAGCAACTTAGTTTGAACAATATCATTTGTACAAATTAATTTGAAAAAACTGAAGTTACTCCTAACTCAGCACGTAGTTAATATATACACATTGCATTAAAACCTCTAAAACTTTACACTGTTCACTGGAATACATTTAACAAACATAATGACAATATACATGGTTATAATTAAGTTAGAGTGAAAGAGATATACAGAGTGGAACGGAGAAAAAAAGCGATGAAGAATGATAAATTAACTAAAGGATTTAAATGAAAAATAATGTAAAAATTAAATTACTTATCTAAAATTTCATTTAACTAAGAAGACGAAGGCACAATACAATTTTCAGTTATCTTCCTACACACTAAATAATTTATATTTTAAGCAATGTATATATCTTAGTCCAATATTTATACTTTGCTAATGATTAAAATTGCTTAAAGTTTAAAAAAAGCAAATAACAAATTTCACGTATAGTGCACATACAGGATAGCAAGAAAAAAAATCCTAATTCGTCGTATAGATAGTTGAGGAATATGTAAGATGTGGATCGCATTTGTAGGATAAGCTCACTGCTGCCATCTCTTGCAGCTAAAATGGTTCACATTCAGTTTAACATTGAGCCAATCCGGGCTTGGATGACAGATACAGCAAGTCATTTTATTCTGCTTCAAGTCCATACTACATTGCATCAATCATAAAGGCTGGAAAGTAGAGGCTACTCGGTCTTTCAGTGTCTTATGACCAGATGTTAAAATGGGTGAGAGATCTGAAGCTGAACATGGTAACAATAAAAAAATTCTTTATGTCGAAATAAATCAAGATATAATTCACAAAATGCTGTCTTGCCAGCGGCGTAACGGAGAACATTAGGACCCTCTGCAAAGTTAGATTTTTGGCCCCAAGCCCAAATATATACTTGAAGTCAGTTAGGTTTTGGGTCCCCTAGAATTCCTGCCTCCCTCGGGGTTTTTTGGGTTAAAAAGACGCCACTGTGTTGCCTAAATGTACGCCACTGTGGCTTGCGTTATATTTATCTACGTTGAAAGATGAGCTTTGAAGCTTGGAAAATATTGCACAATCACCAATCTTAAAATTTGAGAAATTTAGCTCTGGTTCCTCAAATAACGGACGACGTGAAAAAGAAATAGTTTGTATCGCATACTCAATAGCTCTTTTCATATGATCATACCATATGCAGAGCCTGTATAGCACTACCGAATTCTAGAAGGTCGCATAAGTTCTCATCGGTGTCACAAGACACGGATACATCCATCAATGATGCATGCACAATCGACACTCGACTAAAAAATCGATGTGGTTCCAATCCTTTATCCAGTTTGTGCATTAGGCGCACCATTGTCACCGCGCATCTCCATGCAGTAGTGTTAAAGCCTCAATAGCAGTCCGAGTTGCTCCAAACGTCGTTGTATTGTCTATGCGGATACTTTTGTGGCAAAAAAGTCCACTTTCTTACCCAAAGTCTCTGATGTGATTATGCAATCCCTCAAGGCTGAACTGACTACAGACTTTCGATACCGTACCTGGCATTCAGTGTGATTCTCCAGAACCACTCGAATTCAAATTCACACGAAATCTGCTGGTTTTTAACCAGCACAAGTAGTAACATCGTGGAACTACAAAACCACAGTTTCAGAAAACCATAATAATACCGCTTAAAATTTTGTAGCGTGCTGAAGCCATTTCTCTCTTTCCTACAAATGCATAGCAAGCAACCAACACTCAAATGGGAATTCCGAATGAGAACTCCACTGTTCAGCTTTACTTTTATACACAATAAAAGATGGTTTCTCCTTTCAAATACGCATAAATGCTAATAATATTCTCACACCCCATATCTTCTATTCTTACGAATGGGTCATTTATATTTTTCCTCCTTCGTAGTGTTGTAATTTTAAAAGTGTTTCTACACACACAAACAAACACACATTTGTATGTGTACGTGTGGTATATTCAAAGCATTTAGTTTATTATGCTATATAACTTTTGATTTTATTGTTTGCTTGGTTGATACACAATTAAAAATTGGTTTCATTCTAATAAAAATTCAATTTTTGTTTATATTTATTTGTGAGCTAAATAATATCTTATAAAAGAAGTATTCTACAATGACATATTTAATATAAAAAAAACTTCCATAACTACAGGAAAGTATGAGGTTTCTTAAGGAACATCACTTTTTTTCAAACAGTGAAGAGACATGCGTCTATTGAATTGCAAAAAATTACGATGTCCGTCACTAAAAAGCCCTAGTGTAGCAGAAAAGTGGGACGTTACTATTCCTTCACTCACTCACTCATTGAATTGCAAATTACCATCAAAACTGTTATATACAATGCAAAAATATTTAACACAAATAAAAAAAATGCATTCTAAGACCAATTACATCATATTTTTCAAAGTTATGACAGAGTTTAAACCTTTCAACAATACTATTTTCTTTAAACATGAATCTTGAAAAAAATATCTTCTCATTGATTTTTGCGTCTTCTTAGTATATAATGAATCTTTTTCTTAAATATTCACAGCATATTTAGCCTCTAAAGATAAAATATCCCACTAGAATAATTACTCTTTTTTCAATAATTTCCTAAAATATTTAACGTGCTTTACATCAACATATGTAGCAAGTGTTTTCATTAGATACAGCTTCGAAAAATAACGTAACCTTTTACAGATTTTTATAAAATATTATTATGGAAAAGTTTAAAAAATCAGATTTTGTGAATGTTAAAATGTGCTTTCAAAAGTCTCGTTTAAAAATTTCTCTTCGGTTACATTTACTTATTAAAAATGTATGTAGAATAGGGTTACCTTTTCTAAAAAAGGAGTTAAAGATCCATCAGAAGTTTCCATATTTGAGTGTCTTGTTTCTTGGAAAAATTATCGAGGCTTATTTTTAAATCAGACTATAAAGTGAAATAATTAGAACTTATTTAATTAGTTTTTTTATTCACTTAGCTCTATACATATTTTCACTTTTATCCGAAAAATTCTGCTTTTTTTTAAGATTTTATCCTTTCTGAAATTATGAAAGGTGTTTACGACCGACAAATGATAGGAGTGTTATTTTTTCATAATTAAGACAATCAATTTATACTTGTTAATCACAAACTTTGTTAAGAAAAGCATTATTAATATGAATTAATACTTTTTCAAACATCTTTGCTTATTAATATTTTTGCACATGCTCGTTTTGAATTAAGTTCGGTGTGTTATTAGTTATTAATAGGGGCTAAAATTGAAAAAGTCATTTTAATAAACTTTCTAATTATTCATACTGCTGGTACTCATATTCATTATAAATTCTTGTAATATTATTGACAATGAGAATTTATAAAAAATAAGCTTTGAAAGATTACTTAATAAAAATACATAACTAAAAATCACTCATCAAGACCGAGTTTACAAAAATGTGTAAGACATTTGAAAAAAGATTGGATTGTGTGTTCAACAAAGGCTTTTTCTCAGTTTATTCAAAATTGCATCTAATCAATTGTGCATGGATTCGTAAGTTATAGCTATTTATCTTAAGAGGGTCCGGCACGTCCATAGGAGCCCATGTTAAATTGCGTAAGTTTATGTACCTTTTTCTCAGAAACTACTTACTTCTTACGAATAAATTTTTTACAGTAGGTTATGTGTACATAGGCCTTTTTTTATCTATTTGCTTATACAAAAGACTCTTCTAATTTTCTTTTTTACACTGTTTTTAACAATTTTGCCTTTTTTAGAGATCTCAAGATGCTTTCGTTGGGCTACACGAATTCTACGTGTATCTAGTTTTTTGAAGCATGACACACAGTTGTAACTTGGTTCAATATTACAATGTTTTACGATCATTTATTTTGCTACACGACCCATACTGAATGGTGCAATAGCCATATTTACCCCTAATTTTAGAGTTTTTAACCCTACAAATGTAGATCTTGGAATCACTGACCATATGGTGTTATTAACTGACTCATTTGGGTTCTGAGTCTTTCCATGTAAATATTTTTCTTAATAACATAGAATCACCTAGATCTCTAAGAAAAATTGGTTTAATTTAATACATTATGGTGCATGTGTTTATGATCATAGTGCCTTTCGTTACATTCAGCTTATGTCTTTTGAAATTTGCATCAGGCATTTATAACTACAGGACGCAGTTGATGTTGAGGGCTCTCGTTTGAACACAGAAGATGAAAATAAACAGCCCAAACAGCAGTTTTCGTGCTGTGTAGGTCATTGGTAATATTTCTAATAGCTATACCATAATATCTTTGAATTTTTTATATTAAAATGTGTGAGAGTCGGCTACAACCTCTTGGGTTTTTTCCATCACTTAACTTTTTTTTCTCTGTTTCGCATTCAAGATCTAAAAGACGTGTACCGATACATTTTTATAAGCCCAATACACTCCATTTTTCCACTTGAACATCATACGGACTCGAGCTCATCAGAAACTAATGCAAGGGGAAACACAGGTGCTTCTAGCAGAGCTCATTTGATGCGCGTCAAGGAGTAACTTCGTTTAAAAAAATAAATAATAATACTTCTAATTATCACATTTCTCCTCATATCATATATCATTTTAAGCAGAAATATTTGAGTTTTTAAAAAATATACAAAAGTGAAAATCGATAATTTTTTAAAACTTCATCTGCCAGACCCTTTTAATGACAAAAAAATCACATGTTCGAGCCATGATGCAATTGAAGAGTCGCCGTTTAAGATTAATTCTATCGTGCCTAAAAATTCTCCCTTTGGTGAGGTGAAGGTTGCAAAACACCAACTTAAATGGAGAAGGCCAGATGCCATCTTCACCATTTGACGAAAGTTCGTTGCAAATAGCCGTCACTTTGCTTTAGATTGCCACGTTAATAAAAAAAAACAATTAATGCTGAAATTCCGTAACAGCTCACTTCCTCACTTCATCATCGAGATATGAATTACTATCCTCCCATTGACGAGGAGTGGAAGTTAGGTGAATGTGTTGCTGGTTCAGATGTCCTCCTCGTTACTTTGTAATAAACGTGCTGTCGTGTTTTTGTTGTTTGAGAGTTAGAAGGAAGATCAGCCATAATCAGAACAATACTAATTTAATATTCTCTCACTTAAATTAACCACTCAGATTAGGAAATGCAAACTTTGCTAAGTATAGGAACAACTACAAGGCAGAAAGGATACCTAATATTTAATTATAATTCAATTAATTTACTCGTGGAGCACTTTGCATGTCTACGGTCCAAATTACCGTAATTCCGTTCTCAATTGTTCAACCTCTGATCCTTATTATTCAATTCTAACTTATTGACCAAAACATCAATTAGAAATATTTAATCATTTTGCAATTAATCATCAAGTAACTCTAGACTAGCTCTCAACTACTTTCCACTAACCAGTAACTTCACGTACCTAAAAATTAATGCTTAAATATAACCCTTCATTTGCATAAACTATGTCTTCTTCTTCGGGAGAAAGTTTTCAATCGAACAGCATTTAAAAGAAACAGATTTAACCCAAGATGATTTGTGAAGGCTTGCAGATGCAGATAGATCCTTTACAAGACCTTGATTCAAAATTATGCGGTCCACTGCCAATAGCCTTCGCATTGCTTTATAACCCTACGTTAATAAACATTTACTCACTATATCACGTTATACACAAAATATCTTATCAAAAATATTATATTTCGATTAGAAAAATTGCTGACCTTCTAGGAACCATCCCTATATCCCAGTGATCAACTAATTTTCTTTTTCTTTACTACCGAACGTGTTGAATAATTATGGCAAATTGTGACTCAAATATTCCTTTAACTCATCAGTTGTTTTTGATTTAGGTTAGTTAAAAGAAATATACATTAACATATTTTGAATTATATCTCATGGAATACTAACTTAACAGACATTTTATAACAATATAATGAATTTTGTAAAAGTTTTTGAAATGCATCAAAAACTATTGAAAATCTCTAATCACCCATCAAAAATTGTTAACTGGATATGATTCTTGCTTATCTACTTTATGGAAAAATCATGTAACAATATAGTACCAACTTATCCAGGAAAGACAAAAAAAATGTGAATAGCAATTTAGGAAAACCAAAATAATATCTATTAAAAAATGAAAATATTGAAGATATGTTTGTGTGAATAAGTTTTATTTCTAATTTCTACAGGAGCATTTTTTAACCCGGGGCAGGTTGCGTGAGGCACTGAGTCATCCCATGCTCATGAAATCTTTAATTCTGGTAAAACTGTGTACTTGTTACCAATGACCTACTCAGCATCATCCTATATGACAATCGTCATGGGAACTAGAATGTATTTGTCGCATATATCACCCTTATTCGAAGTGGCAAATGTTTTTATTACAAGATTTTATTTAACTTACAATGTATGTTTGTATGTAATTTGTTCGGGTGGAATCTTGCAACTCAATTTTGAAGCAGATATCTTCAACCCATTGAGCTGAAATTTTGTATACATGTTTAGTTTGGATGACAATGCATGGTTTTACCATTATATTCCGATATTCCAAATAATTAAAAAGATATTAATTAAAAACGTTAAGAAACTAGTTTTGGGCGCTAACTTCGATATGTCTGCATTGTTGTAATAATGTTATTGTTACAACAATGACAAAAGTTGGCGTCGAAAATCGGTTTTCAGCCAAACTGAAATTTCATAACACTGCGCTATAGACTGTATTAATTAACTTTGTCTAAAAAATAATTACATTTCTACAACGTAAAAATAATCTAATTTCTACAACTTATGAAATTTTCTTACAAATTTCTATCTACTTCTTTGAATTTAAATTCAAAACAAAAAAAGTAGAGCTATTTTTCAAGTAGATTGGTACATTGTAAACTTTTCTCAACGCTGCCAAGTTAAACTGAGATGGAGTATAGTAGAAATTATTTAAAAATTTTATCTAACTTTAATCTATGAAACTCAGACAAAAAATAATTACAGAATCGGAAGTACCATTTATTTCGTCCCGCTACAGTATAATGGTTCTTACAAAATAATAATATTTGTATTTCTTACAATTTTTTAAATGAGTCAAAATCGAGGCGTTTTTATGAAAATGACTAAATCGTTGTGCATGAATTTTTTTTAAATGAATCGACATTCCGTACTAAAACAGCTCATGCTTTGCTCTTTTAGAATCAGTCATTTAAAAAATAAAATGCTGAAAACTTTTTTTTTACGATTTTTCAAAAAATACTCAAAATTTTAATTAAACATTTAATAACTTCGTACTTTATGAAGATAATCTCATAAAACTTTTTTTTCGTATGTAGAACAGTATTACCCAAGATCTGTACGAAGATCGAAAAAATTACTTAAAAATTATGGATTTAAGAAAACAATTGTGTTTTTCTTGACTAACTTGTAAAAACTCGTGTAAAAAACTTTTTTAAAACAAGCTTTTATTTAAACGCGCTAAAAAGAATAAAATAAACTTTTTCTTAAAAACTTTTTTTACTATCAACTTATAACGTCATTACACCATTTATATGATATAAAAGCCTGTCGCAAGATTTACCTCTGCAGATAAACAAGTAAATTAAATAACTTGATCTAATTGATTTTAATTTTTAAAAACTTCAAACTAAGTAAATAAGAGTACTTTAATCTCGCTACGAGCTTTTATATTGTATAAATTGTGCAATGACGTTATAAGTTGATACTACAAAAGTTTTAAAGAAAAAGTTTATTTTATTCTCTTTAGCGCGTTTAAATAAAAACTTATTTTTAAAAAAGTTTTTTTTAACTTTTAATTTATTTAAATTTTAAGGTACTAGGACTGAATGAGTTTTTCGCGCAACAACATTTGTTCCAAAATATTTTCTATTAACAGGCTCCATTTTTCCCCTGTGAATGACTTGAGGGTTTGATTGCTGTGTTATACGACTCATGGCTTATAAATGTAAATGAATGTAATATAAAAAAAGAAATGTGTATCTGCGATCTCTATCGTATGAAGTTGAAACTTCGGGGGAAAAACTGATCAAGCAAGAAATAATAAATGAGAGCGAAAGTAAATTTGAGAACCGCGATGAACATAAAACGTTTGAGCCAAAAGCAAGATTTTCTAATGTTACTTACAGAACTGCATCAAGATATTAAGCCACAAGTGAACCACAAGACACATTGCGCCCAGTCAAAAAGACACAAGCATGAAAAAGTTCAACATGCTATTTGTCGATTATCTAAGGACAATAGGACTACCATGACTTGAACAAAATTGACAGTTTTGCTTGCAAATTTCATTCCACTAATGTTAATGAAAAGTGTCGCGATTTCTTTTTTTTTATTAAAATCAAGTACATTTGAAACATTTTAGTTGTGTTCAATCGGATTTTTTTCCAGAATTAATAAAGAAAAATTCAAGTTTCTTAAAAGTAGGTAAGTATACTTTCTATTAATTAAATTATTAACTGGAATTACGATTTTCAGTATGTATTTTAAAAACAATTACAAAATAAAAGGATTTGGTTGACATCGTCCTCCCTCGACCATTAATGTTAAAATCGAGTGTACGACCTCTTCCGAGTTTTTTGATTGGAACTCTGTCTATATACATCAAGTTTTAAGCTCCCCTCTGCAATATATCTTACAAAATTTATCTCCATTCTTTTTGTATATGCCTTGTTTGCATATCAATTTTTATAAATTTATGAGGTTGAAGGGATATGTTTCTCGTGAAACCGAAAAAACTCGATTAAGAAATATCCAAATCGGTTTTATTTGAAAACTACCGACTGCGTGAAATACTTCCGTGATTTATGTTATGTTTTATTTCCTCTGATATCTTTAGATATACCCAACATTTCTTTGGATCTTCACCAAAAGTCGCACCTCTCTTTTCTTATGTATATTTTAGACTTGCATCTGCATATCACTTTCAATGTTCTATTTACTGGAAAGTAGTATTTTAAGCCCTTAACTGGCTTGGGGCTCACGAAAGCTGGATATAGCTGGTTTGTCCGTATACCCTACTCACGAGGACACTAATATTTTCTTTTCTCCATCTTTGAACTGCACATATTTTTAGCTCTTATACTGAGATTATTAGTGATAGTATTTTTAAGAGATGCAGTTTGACCATGGTACACAAATACTTCCTAACTGGAATTTTCTTAATGGTGAAGGTGGGAATTTTTCATTGAAACAAGAATTTAGATTCTTGATAATATACGATAAAGAACAAAGATTGGCAAGGAAATGTGTAATTTATTGCCTGAGAAGAAGTGAAAATAGAAATATAATTCTAAAACGCCGATATTATCTCTGTCCGCACAGCAATATGAAACCTTGCTTCAAATTGTTTGTGCATATATGTATACACTAAACTGCCACTGAATCAGGGATACCAACCTAGCAACGAATTGGGCCTCCTCTGGACTTGATAATGGCTGCCACACGACGAGGAATAGATTCAACCAGTTTCTGGAAACGTTCCACAGGAATGACTTGCTAAATATTGGCTAAGGCTGTTCATAGTTCAGTAAGGTTCGTTCATGCTGTGTGATGGCCTTTCACGTCTCGTTCCGAAAAATCCTTAAAATTTTCAAAAGATTTTAAATCTCGGATTCTAGGCGACCAATTTATGACAGGAAAGCCAGAAGAATGCTCATCCAACCAGTCAATGGCCAACCGGCCAATTTAACGACTTCAGGGGTTAAATGAAAAGAGGCAAGTAATCAAAAATGGCATTTGCTTCAAACCGTAACTGAAAGTCTCTGGTATATGGTAATCAATGAAATGACTAATCATGTCCTTTTTTTTATCTGCAATAAACATCAAAATTGAATAGAATCTTTTCAACCAGTTCCCCATTCAAAAGGCTTTTATGTGAAAATTCGTAAAAAATATTCTAAATACTTAATTAATATGATGTGTCAATGGCTGCCGTAGTCTAAAACTAATGAGATGAACCATGAGTAAATATTTCTTTAGATTTAAGTAAACTCTGTTTTACTGATTTTGCTTGAAAAGTAAAGAACAGAAGCAATTATATATTTAAAAATAATGGAAAAAATTATATATTTAAAAATAATTGGCGAAGTTATGCTAGTTGTTACTTACGCTGACTCTTGAATTGATAGCAAAATCAAATTTCATAATTATACCAGTTTTTTTTTCTGAAATAGAGATTGCAATTATATCGCTTGTTCAAGACAAAATATCAACTTAGTTTCATCTCCTCCTTGCCAGGTAGGGGAACGATGCATGTTAAATATGTTGATAGCTCAAACGTCCTCTTGTTGGTGTGGTGTGGTAGTTAGGAGAGGGGGTGCCAGCTTAGGTGTCGTCCTCGTCACTTGAGAATGGTTACTACTAGGTCCGTCACCAAAAGCCCTCGTGTATCTGAACAGTGCGACTTTAACATCCAATCACTCACTCACTCATCCTCCTTTTCCTCTCTCGAGTGAAAAGAGTATTATACGCATCTATCACTAACAGGTCCAGTTCATTTCAGTTGTTAACATTTTCAGGAATCATTTCGGGAAATGACCATTGGCTAATAGAAAGAATTAAAATCAGTAGAATTAAATAAAATCAATCAGGCATTAATAAGAGAAAACTTGACAAATGTAAACATTTTAATTTATTTTGCAACTGAGTTCTTTTACAATTAATTTAATGAATTATTTTTAGATTAAAAACATATTTTCTCAAACAACAAAATCTTTAACTGTCGGCTTATTGATTTAGTGCGAATGCGTCTGCAAGCAATTTTAACTAAACACAGAACAGCTTTCTCAAAACAAAACAAAAAAAAGAATGATAAAAAAAATAATAAATGGGCCTAAGACTTTTTTTTTTAAATTTCGAATTCGATAGTATTCTACTCACGTCTCTTACATAACTCCTTGAAAGAAAAACTCATGTTAAAAAACAGGGAAAATATTTCTTGCGATAATAATAGTTTAGTATGTTTTTATAAGTGAAAACTATCTCTGTCTATAAGGTATATTTATCTAAAAACAATTATGCTTGTATAAGTACTAGATACAACATACCAAAAGAAAATACAAAAATCGGCAAAGGTTTAAAAATAAACTATTATTTATTTTTTTTAAAAAAGCAGAAATTTCAGAGCAAGCAAAAACTATATGATTTAGTTAATTGCTTCTCAAACGTCCAATATTTTTGACCCAATTACCATTCATTATTTTCCTCTCCCCCCCCACCTCTCCATGCAATAACAATGCTTTGAATTCAATAATAATGTAAAAGAAATTGAATTCAATAATAATGTAAAGTTTGATGCTAAAGCTACAATACAAATTTAATTATAAACCGTACAAACTATCAAGATAATTATTAAATTTTGCATATAATTTTATATATGACAGGCCTATGGGGTCACTGGCAAATGTTAAATTTGTTCTTAACTTAGTACTGTGAAATTAATTATCAAATAAATTGAGAAGTATAATATATCAGGGTAAATGTGTGTATTTTTCTTATTACATCATAACGTATTTTTTTGCTTTCTTTGAATAAATTAATAACATTTTAAAAATAATCTTTTAATTTAGACTTTTCGATATGCTGGCGCCCTCCACGTAGGGTTATCAAGGCCTCATAAGGGGCAAACCGACAGTTTGAGAAACGCTGGTATAATTCTAAATTTTTCTCTATTTTGCATTTTAACCATAAAAAGGAACATAGAACTTCAAAAAAATTGTCAAAGGAGCACCGAAGAACACTTTATATTAGTGTGATTGAAAAAGGGTTATTTATATACCTAATTACTTTGAATTATACATGCTACTTGCTTAGCTTTTTTTTTTAAAAAAAATACCCGTCATTT
Source organism: Trichonephila clavata (assembly GCA_019973975.1). NCBI lineage: Eukaryota > Metazoa > Arthropoda > Arachnida > Araneae > Nephilidae > Trichonephila > Trichonephila clavata. The sequence continues at coordinate 19,213 of BMAO01014811.1, read as the reverse complement.
TACAATTTATTTCATTAGCATCATTATTTTCTATTTCCTTAGTTTTCAGCACAAAGTACTTTTCAAATACGCACACTTGTCCCATACACGTACAGTTATCCATACATTTTCACAAACACTTTACTTCATAAAGCAATCATAAAAACTGTTAAAACAAAATTTTCATTCATACTGTTTGAACTGAATGAAAAGTATGCTGTAGCTATTTAGGGTGTTAAAATAGAATCTTCCTTTGGAAGTTTTCTTTTTCATAAAATAATTCTTTAGGCTGTTGTTCAAATATAAAAAGACAATCTCTCTTCACAAAGAGAGAAAGCCAGTTAATTTTCTCTCCACAGCACTTTAAAACACGTTTAATGTTTCAGGTGTCAGACATTTCCCAGACGCCTCTTTAAATAAACTCGTATTTATTCTTGGGTAACTCGAAATATTCTACAAACACAATCCTCAAATTTCATGAAAAAGTTTGTAAGGATGCTAAGACGCCCGAGGGAAAAGAAAATAATTAAACTTCCTGAGTTCCTTTTTTACATAACAAGAAATATTTTCCTGTCTCAAAAACTTTAAAAGACAAAGAATGCTTCTAGCTGTTCATTATAGTTTGCGTATCATTTTATCACTTTATTGATTTATTTAGATTATATAACTGTAATAAGAAAAAAAGGCGATAATCTGATTCCTCTCCAGGCAATTCAAGCAAGTATTATACCTTGAAGCATTTAATACCTAAACAAAATAGCATAAAATAGATCTTTTTATAATATTGAAAAAGTTCAAAAGCAGAACACATTTTTGGAAAAATATTGTAGTTTTATGGATGTGATGGAAATTATCTGCTTGGCTTTGCGGGGAATAAAAATATAGCTGTGATACAACGCTACAAAAGATCATTAAATTTTTTTTATTTATTTAATTTATTATTTATTTACTTTATTTATTTATTTATTAAATTATCCTTACCTAGCTTACAAAACCAATTCATACTTTCAACGGGAATTTATCCGGAAGCAACTGGACTCTGAGGATAGCTTATAATTTCTCCTCTGTAATTCAAATTGCACTTTTTCAGAGTTCATTGATTCATTTTACAGTATCTAAATGGAGGAAAATTAGGCTCATTAAAAGTATTATCTCTTTTACAGTCATCGTTTTCTATTAGGTTTATTTTGTCTAATAAAATTTAGAAGTTTTCTATTCATAGGCTATTTCTTTGGTTCTTTTCTTTATCATAAAACATCTTGACTAATCGGCCTGCATAGAGTTCAAAGCAATGGTTATTGTCCGATCATGAATGTTGAATAAATACAGTTATGGTTTTCTTGAATCCCCGCTTTTAAATAACTTAATGCAGTGTTTCTCAAACTGAAGGGACGTGCCTCCTAGTGGGGAGGTTTCTTATAGCCTTTCTTGAAAGGCACGAGCATATCGAAAAGTCGAAAGCAAAAGATTATTTGAAAATGTTATTATATTGATGAAAGGAAGCAAAACAAAATACATTCTGACTTAAAAAAAAGGAAGTACACATTTACACAGATAAAATATACTTATAAATATGTGGAGGTGTATCTATATAAGTCAGTAGCAGCCTCCGGACTAAAGGGATCATTTTTGCCCAGTGGTAAGTTACGTGCTAACAGAACCGAAGGTACTGAGTTCTAATCCGCCTCATTAGTGACCTTGACTCTGAACTTAGAAATATTGCTACCTTCGCGCAGCTGTCGTGGCGCCATCTATCGCCCGCAAGAGCAACCAAAGCCATCAGACACGGACGCAGCAATCAAAGCCGTCAGATACGCATGACGCAGCAAACAAATCATCAGATCCCCATAGTGAAACAATCAGTGCCGTCAGACACAAGTCACGCAACAGTAACAACCTATTCGCTCACAATTTGTTCACCTATCCACCGACTCACTGGTAGGGGAATGTGTGGTGGTGGTACCTAAATAAGCCAGTAACAGCCTTCAGACTTAAGTGATTATTTTGGCCAATAGTAAGTTACGTGCTTACGGATCCGAAGGTACTGAGTTCTAATCCGCTTTAAATATATCAGTACTGCGCAATGATTTGATAATTAGTTTAACAATACTAAGTCAAGAACAACTTAATAATTACCGTCAAGAACAACTTAAATAATTACCAGTGACCCCAGTGGCGTAACGGAAAATATCAAGCTCCATCTGTAAAGTCAGATTTTGAACCCCAAACCGTACTTGGCGTCAGTCAGGCTTTGCCCCAGAGAATCCTGTCCCCCCTCTCTCGATGCTGGTGCTTACACGACTGAGTGTTGCCCCGGGTTTGTCATATATAAAATTATATGTAAAACTTAATACTTCTCTCGATAATTTTTTCAGTTTATATTTAAAGCCATATGTAGCCTTAGCGTGAAAGTGCATTATTATTGAATGCAATAAATTGTTGCTGTATGAAGAAGTGGGGGGGGGGAGGTCGATGAAAATTGGAAATTGGAAATTGTGTCACAAATATTTAAAGTTTGATAAACACTTATTTAAAGAAGAGCTCTAGTGAAATTGGCAGCAAGAAGTTTTCTAAAACACCTAACTTTTTTTTTGACATATATTACTAGCTAGTATACCCGTTCTGAGTTTTTAATGAGTTAATTTAGCGCGAATTGCCAATTAAACAAAAAATAAGCTTTTTGCATACTCAACAGAACAAATAAACCATATTTGTTAAATTTTAAATCTGGAGGTCTAATAGCTGATAAAAAGGATTTTTTTTTTCATTTATAATGCCCCGTGACACTCTTGTGTGTCTATTTTTGAAAACACCTTCCTGAACTAATCTCTACTCAGCAGAGGTAACACATTGTTACAAATTTTGTGCAGTGAACGCTTAAAATAATGTAAATAACTTATATCTGGATGTGTAATACGTTAATATTACTTTCTGTTGCATTTATTTTATGTTAAAATTATAATATTTGCAAGCAACTCCGTTTCGTACATGATTCGATGGAAACATAGCAAAATGTTGGCGATAGAGCCAAGTTGGCATCATTTTTGGTGGCCACGTTGGTAACTTGGCGATTGATTGAACGGTGCAGAAGTTACTTTGCTGTAGCGCTACTTGGAGGGGAGCTGCAACAAACAGGAAGCACAAAAATATTGTCCCCCAAAAAATGTATGTGCATGCCAATTTTTATAGTGATCGATTCAACGATGTTAGAGTGATAAGCTAAGCTTTCTCTAAAATAAGTAAGTCCTTCGCAAAAACTGCGGGTCATTTACACCTTTCGGAAAAATTTTATTGATATCAGCACAATGAAAAGGATAATGTTTGGACAGGACGTATATATACGTCTGCGACACTCAACGCATCAGTTGAGCGAGACGGATGTAAGAGCCTGTGGCCGTTAAGGTGTTAACCAGAGTATGTTTAGTTCACTTAAATTCATGATAGATTATCAGAAAAAAACCTCAATAAGTATTTCAAATTGCTTTTGATATTAAAAGAGAAAAATAATTCGATATAGGCGTTGAGTATATTTATAATGTTATATGATATATATAGATTCGGAAGTTTTGCACTAAAGAGGGTGTACATTCATTAACTAATAATAGATTTAAAAGCAGATGATTAAAAAAAATTCAAGTTTTAAAAAAGAAATTGATTACTCTAAAACTACTTTTGATAAATTAGGACAAAGGCTCACTAAATGAGGATTGTTTGGTAAGTTAATAAACATAAACACACACAATATATATATTAATTTAAATTTTAGTTTCATTAGGTCGAAGAATATGAAATATCAGGGGCATCAAAAAGTAAATCGACTAGGTCCTTTCCTCAGATACTTCAAAATAGTTTATTAAATTATAGTTCTAAAATTTGATGATTCCATCAAAGGAAACTTCATTAAAAACTATTTTAATTGAATCCAAACTATAACACGCTTTCTTGTAACTAAACTCAATTCTCACCTCAGCGATGCGCGATGAAATCATTCTTTGAAATTCGAATTCTTGTTTAAGTTCCGTGTTCTCTAATATATATGATAATAAGGACAACACCATCTCATTAGCATGTAAATTGTAAAATACGGATTCATTGAATTCGTTCGAAGATCTTGTCAAAATCAGTTCAGATACATAAAATCAGAGGGTTCTTATACTAAGAAGCACACAAAAAAGTGGTTTTTCATTTTCGTAAAATAGTGGAAAATATATTCTTTTGTAAGAGTTATTTAAATTACTTAAAAATGAAGCGCTGTTCTTCAGACAGAGAATTTCTTTCTTTTAATTATAAGAATTTAAAAAAATATATTACTACATAATCTACTTTTATGAGAGAAATGGTATTTATAACTTAATTCATTGAAATTTGTTTTTTCCAAAGTACGAGTATGTATACATGAAGATAGTCGGTGAGTGAGTGGTTTTTGGGATTATTGGCAAACACAAAAACCGATTTCGGCTATACTATCTGAAGAAAAATAAAGGTTATTATTATATTTTATTTTTCTTCCTTATGGAAATATATACTTTGAAATTTTCTTGATTACGCAAAGAATCACGCAAATTAATAAATTTTACAAATATCGAAATTGATGTTATTTCTAGAATGCTTCTCGCCTAAAATTAATCTGCTTGATTTTTAAATAAGCAATATAAAAAAATATGGCATTTCCAACTTAGGTCACCAAAGAAAAAATTTATTTTAGTCGCTTTTTATTAAATGATTAAAATTAATATAAATTTTTATATACTTAATACAAAATTGCAATATTGAGTGCCAAAGAATAAAATTTTGTTTTCCCATATAAAATTAAAATTAATTACTTTAATTTAATTAATGAATTTATATTTGAAGAGCATCATTATTATCAAGTGCCATCCACTACAAGTTTAAAAAATGTATTTGAACTTATGGATTAATTAAAATATTTTATTAGCGATTGAAAATTTTAAAAAAAATATATAAATATATATAGGGAGAATGTTAACTTACAGTTGGAATTGAATAAAAGAATAAATTGAAGTTTTCGTTTATACTAGCATTATTACTAACTTCCAGATTTGTTACCCTGTACATTTCTTTCAGATATTTTAATCATTACTTAGAATACTTGTTAATGATTAGAGAAAAAAGTAGCAATCTATAATTACCAATGAATTGGGTTATGTTGCCATTTCCTCTTTTAACTAACAAGTCATTTTTTTTCCTTCTGTCTTTTTGACTTCTTGTCTTCTTTTAACCAATATTGGTGAATTAACAAAATATTGTTAATGTATTTCTTTTTTTTTTACATATTTTTCAAAGCTTAAAGGCATTTCTCTTGTTCCTCTTTAGTCATTTTAAAAACTTTTTCTTATTTATAGAGGTTTAAAAATATTTTTTTTTGTATAACACACTCATAAACATAAAAATCGAAGTCAACTATAGTCGCAATTTAAGAATCGCTTTTATGATGGTCATTTGCATTTCAAAATTTTTGCAAGGATATGTTGATTTACTTTAATAACGAAAACAGGTTAATTGTGATTTATAATTATAAACTCTTATAAATGAGCTAGTTTGTGTTTTTAGGCTACTTGAAGTATTTTATTGTTGTTGTCAATGCAGCCTGTTTGGTGATATCAGATCGAGGCCCACGGAATTCATCGTGGCAAAGGGCTACATGTACACTTGGCGTTATCCGTAGCTTTAAGCACCATACAGATGACAGTACGTTTTGGCTCAGTTCCACCCCAATTTTGAGGAAGAACACCCTAGGGGTGGTGAGTGGCATCTGACTTCTCTTCCACATCCACCAACCTCACGAGAGGACTTGCGGCTCGACGGTTATTTGGAGTACCTCTATGCCGCAAAGGCATTCGGGGTTCGAAACCAGCAGTCAACGTCGCTAACCACTAAACTGGATAGGCGACGGAGTATTTTGAGCTATGTTTAACGGCTTTTAGGTCATTATTATCCAAGTCTCCTAAAAACCAAACTATTGAAGAAAATTAGTCAATAATTTTTAAAACTTACTTTTTAACCATTTAAAGAAATTATTAGCAATAAAAATATATAAAATACAAATAAATTATACTTCGGTATTTTAATTTCTTAAATAAGATATTTTACTTACAAATGTATATGCATTGTAGTAAATAATGTGCTTCACCACTGCAGTTGGGTCATAATAATAAATTTGCCTAAGTTTTGTTTATAGAGTCTAATAAAATGTTCTTAATTTTCATAATTACTAGTCAGCATATTGTGCTAAGAAGATTTCCGCACATCCACTTAAGTATTTTGCTTAACATGAACCTGAAGAGACTGAAATATTTTTTTTTTTTCTTCTTAAAAGAATTTCGTGTTAATGCCTTTGAAAAAAGAAAAAGAAATAAAATAATGAAAATAATAAAAATAAAGCATATATCAAAAAAATTAAGTTTATTAGAGATCATTTTATGTACACTGGTGTCCAAAAGTTAAGCCTAAATCGTAAAATGCTAAAAACATGGAGTAAATATTCGTAAAATTATTCCAAATTTCTTGCGGATATTAATTGGGTGAAAAAGAAACATTGGGTTTATGCAAAACTTTTCAGTCGACTACGTCTTGCGCGAAACACCGGCGCATATCGGAACGTGGAGAAACCGCTTCACGCAGCATAGGCAGTTCAGCTGAATGAACCATCAAACAAGCTGAATGATGGCACAAAGACGCCAATTGGACCTGTTTACGAAAGGAAGAATCGTTGGAATGCTGGAATCCTAACGATCACAAAGCGAAGTGTCTCGAATTCTGAATGTGGACCAGTCTGTGGTCTCAAGGCTGTGGCAGAGGTTTCAAAGAACGGGAGATGTTACCCAACAACCAGTATCAGGTCGACCAAGAGTCACAACCCCTCGCCAAGACCGATATCTGGTAATAAGTGCGCGACGTCAGAGGGGCAGTACTGCCAGAGCACTGGGTTCGGCACTCACAGTCACCACAGGAATACGAATTTCGAGATAAACTGTTTACAGGAAACTCAATCATGCTGGCCTGTACGCCAGAAGACCAGCAGTTTGTATTCCCCTCACGTCTGCGCATAAACGCGGTCATTTGAACTGGAGTTTGAAACATCAACATTGAAGTGTAGGATAGTGGGCCAATGTGATGTTCAGTGACGAGTGCCGGTTTAGTCTGAGTAGTGATTCTCGGCGGGTAACGATATGGAGAGAACGTGGAACACATTTTGAACCAAGAAACATAACGGAAAGACATCATTTTCCATCAAGGGGTGTAATGGTATGGGCAGGCATCATGATGGACGGCCGTACACACCTCCATTTCCTTGGCACGAGGTCTGTGACTGCTCAAAGATACAGAGACGAAGTTCTTGAGCCTTATGTTCGCTTGTTCCGAGGTGCTGTCGGTCCTGACTTCATATCCATGGATGATAATGCGCCATGTCATCGAGCGGTGCTGATTGATGACTTCCTTTAAACGGAAAACATCCGGCGCATGTCGTGGCCTGCGAACTCCCCTGATTTAATTCCTATCGAGCATGTATGGGATATGCTCGGGAGATAAATTACAGCCCTTTTGCAACCACCAAGCTCCGTTACAGAACTGAAGAGAGCTCTCCATGAAGCTTGGAACTGTTTGAGCCCACAACTTATTCATCATCTCATAGCAAGTATGGTAAATCGCTGTGCTGCGTGCCTGGCTGTCAGAGGTGACCACACGCCTTATTAAACTGCAGCATCAGTATTTTATTTAATGTTTTCTTTCATTTTTTCTTTAAAGTGTGAATCCTTGCTATGCTCAGTTTTCTTTCAAACTGCTACTTTGGATAATAAAATTAATTATTATCATTATTTGATATGTTTCCTTATTTTATAACCATTTTACACTCGCATATCACGTTTCCCGCCATTCTGATTTACAGTTCCTTCTTTATTCACATAATTATCAATTATGCTTAATTTTTGGACACCAGTGTATATAGGTATGCATATGCATATATTTAATAAAAAAAACAATTAAACTAAAAACTGTCACACAAGAACTTAAAGAAGTTTAATATAAAATTTTGAATTTTTTTGAAAAACAAAACATTTATTGAATTTTTAGAAAATAATCTTTCATTTTTCTTTGCATTGTTTTTAGCATCAAATTGTCTTCAACATGTCTGATATTGTCCATTTTATTATTCATTTCCCCCATTGGAATATACGTCTAAATAACTGCGCATATTTTTCTTGACTTTCCTCATTTCAGATTATGTGGGGAACAGGATCTACACTATTCATTTTATTTTCGTCGTCAGAATCTGTATTCATTATGTTTTTTGAGCTTTGAACTCCAAAATGTTTTTGTCCATCATAATTGGGGTTGTACGCACATTATCATCATCTGCTGCAATGAATTCTTCCGATGATACAATTGGACAGTCCAATCCGTATGGTGTTTTCCATATTTTGATCATTCTCAGAAGAGAAATCTCTTCGTTTTAAGTGAAGAAAATTCATAAAAGTACCTAGTAGTTTTTCGAGACCGTTGTAATTTTTCGTGTTAACCGATATTTCATCTTACGCGTTTTCGCGTTAAACGCATTTCATTGTACCTTGAAGTATTTATTTATCATGCAATCTCTTAAGATCTCTCAGAGCAAGTTTGCTTCAATCGTTCCTAAATTTGAGCCCATATGGTTTTTATGGAAAGATCTCTTTGCTGCTTCTTCAAACTAGCAAAGATGAGTGGCGCCAAACCCGACATAGATATGGTCAACCGACATACCTTTGATTTTCTACCATGATACATTCCATTATCTTGGAGAAAATTGATTATGCTGAGGTTTCTCTACTGTGTTAAAACAAAACTATGCAACGAAATCTATTCAAAATAGCAAAATATTTGGGAATTTATTTCGGAAAACATTAATATTTAAGATGCGTACAAACTATATATGCCAATATCAATTCACTTTTTGATATCGTTCTTCAAATATATATCAGTTAAAATTTTGAAATCTATTATCCTAAAAATATTTCGTGTTTTCAAGACAACAAAAATCTTTAAACCATTTTTCCAAATAAAGTTAATCAGGTTCAATAATACAATACTGTGATTTTTAGTTTTCATATTACTGTTTTTTATCTTTGGTTTCGTTAGTTATCATTTTACTGTTCCTTTCTTATCTAGTGTTATTCTTCTTTTTATCGAATCTTTTGATTCGCTTTCCAAACCGAAAAAAGACAGCATCCAGCTAAAGTTCTAAATTTCCCCGAATGCATTATAAATTATTGTTCATTCTCTTACTTTTAATCCTAAATAAGACAACAAAAGCAGGATACTAAAACTGGAAGAAATCCAAAACTTTTGTTTTTGTTTATTTTATACAGTACTAAGTAGCTTCAGAATAAAAGGATTTGAGAGAGAAGCTTTTGGTTTTTTTTTTTTTTTTTGCTGTTCATTGCGTGAGAACGCTTTCGTAGAATATTAACGAAGACTGGTTTGAAAAGTTGAATCGATGAGGATATTTGTCTTTGATTAGTCATACGTACTCTTCCTCAGCATTTGATAAATATTGTAAATGTTTCCCAATACTTACCGGAAAATTTGCTGTGATTTAATGGTGTTTTCTATCCTGCAGATATAAGCGATATTGTTATTCAAAGAGTGTAACAATTATTCTTTTTAATAAATTTCTATTGAATTCTAGATTTCGAATGATTAATGCGATATGCCTACGTCTCATCCGTTAAAGGAAAAATAAAATATTTCAATTTATTATAATAATTGTACTTTACTCAGTGCATTATGGTTATATGAGTGTGACATGACAAATGATAAGGCATTGCTCAAGACAAAGGTTGTCATGAATCTTATTAAGTACACTGATTACTATTCAATCTGTGTTTTAACAAAATAACTGTGTTCCGTTTCTTGAATTTAATTTTTATTTTAATAAGGAAATAAAAATAGAATACATACTTGAATAAATGCAAAGAAAATTTGTTTAAAATTTTGAAATAAAACTTGACGTATTGTTTTACATTTGTTTGCACATCATTTTACTTGATGTGTTCCATTTCGAGACTTTATTCACAACTCATTTTTTTTTGGTGACGATGAATAAACACAAACGTAATATATGTAATTTAAGATCGTGTTGAAATGATTGTAAGAAAAAAACTGTACAGTTTTGTAATAAAATTCGGCTACAATAATAATATAAGATAAAACGTCTTTTTTTTAATGAATGCATTGCTCTTTAATGTAATTATTTTATAACAATATTTATCTAACGAAATCTAACCCGACGAAAAATATTCAAATAACGCGCAACATGAAATAGCATTATAGATGTTTCAAGTGTTTGGGGTTTACTTCTATTTGATAGAAATTAAAATAAATACAAACAATATTATTTTTGAAGAATATAATTGCAATAACTAGAAAAATGGCTGGTACACTCCAACTCAGAAATTAGAGAAAATTATTCCGGATAATCAAATGTATTAACAATACTTAGAAGGTATTATCAAAATATTAAGTGAATGGTTCTATAATTTATTTTTATATTAAATAATTAATGAGAGTGATAAGAAATGCGAACGCAGGGCGAGTCCATTCATATATACTAAGGGTGGATGAAATAGTTCTTCAGAATTTCAAAATCTACCCCTGCGGAAAAGATGTACTCTTGGTTATAGAAAAGGAGAAAAATAAAGTAAAAAAAAAATTTATTTTTAGTACTTCCTCTAAGGAATGAAGTTTAGGTATATCAGAATTTTTTTTATGGTAAACAGTCAAATTTTTTAGCACTTATTGTCATGAGAGGACTCTTAATAAAAAGCTACAAGTTAAAAAATATATCAGGCATATCTAAAACATCTTAAATATTAATTTTTCAAAAAATCTACTTTGAAAATTACAGCACACGATAAATGGAAAGACAGGAAAATCTTGGATTGGACAGATTCCATGGTAATAGAAGGACAGCAGGGGTGATAAAATGATGCAACGCACATTGTATTATTCGTTACTCAGCACTCACTGATCAATAATAGTCGCCATCAGTTATTTACATTGCAGAAAAATAATTTTATTTTCAGTCTAAAATCATATAACCAAAGTTTTAAATTACGCTTTTCTATTTTGATTTTCAAAAATTCTACACCTTCGTAACAATATTTAATTTTGAAATTATTATTTATTTATTATTTTTCTTCTAATCCCTTTGCCATAAATTCTGATTAATAATATTTTCCCTCCATATATAACCGTTATATAAATCCTATTATACACGTCATGAGTGTTTCCTTTCATTTATGGTTTAAAAAAATAATGCTCAATGGGAAATATAGATACTTTAGTTTAAGAGATACATAACGAGATGAAAAAATAAATACGAGAGTATCAAAAATAATGTATTTGTGATTTATAAAATATAAAGGTTAATTTCCGATTAAGAGAATTTATTGAAAATTTATTAGAAAAGAAATGTTGGGTGAGCTTTAATTTGGTACTCAAATGAAATCTTTTCAATGAATCTATGGTCGATTAATGTAATTTTCTCCTAAAGTAGTTAAATAGGATTCTGAAATAAGACATGCAGTTATGGGGATTTTTTTGTGATTTTTAGATTTGTTTAGTACATTTTAAGAAAAACGTGCTAAAATTAAGAAGAGAAAAATATATTATTATTACTAAAAATAGGAAAAAAATTGGTAAAATTTACAGGAAATAACATAAACGAGGCACAATTTGTACCAAAAGTTTATGAACAAATTTTCAATTCTATGTTATTCATTTTTAAATGACCTGCAAGATAAGAGATATTTTAATTTTTATAATAACCAGAGCACTTTTTCTTAGTTATTATATGAAATTCTTTAAAAATGCAGTGATTATATTAACGTAATGGGGACAGTAAATTTTGTGATAAAACAGTGACTAATAAATCTGAAGGTTAAAGCACTTTTTAAACAGAGCATACACAAAAAATTTCATTTAATTATTTTCAAAACTTTTTTAACACACAATCACTAGCCCCGTTTCAGCATTTTCAAAAAACAAAACAAAAAAAACCACATTTTGTGTAAACCGTGTTTTAATGACGAGTTAGAAACTTGCTTAAAGTAATTACATCTACTTTTTTAAAAATGCTTGTAGTTTTTGTTCTAGTGAACGGAAAATAACGAACTTGGCATTTTTATAAAGTTATTAAGATAGTCTATAAAATAAAATCATAAAATAATTTGGCAAATTTTGGCAGAGTTCACAATTTAAGGATAGTTGGATACCATAATGTACTGGATGTATAAATATATTTAACAGTCAAATAATATATATTCAATTTTAATGACTAAAACCTAACTATTCATTTCATTACTTCATTCAAATCGTTACTCTTCAATTAGAAATTTTAATAATAAGATTACTTTAGTGAAAATGAAGCAAGGCATATAAAACATTTAACCATTCACTCCATTTCTAAAAATCAAATCCCCTGCTGCTGAAAGTGACAACTTTACAAATTAAACTTGTCTCCGAACAAGTTTCGACGATGTTTAGATTGCACAAGAAACAGCAACATTAGCGGTAACAGCCTGTAATTGGAAAAATAAAAGAAAGAACTAAGCTTCCGATCTCTTGTTCGGAGAATACAAATAGATAGGCGAAGATGATTTCGCGGGCATAAGAATCAATAAAAGTTTTACTGGTTGCAAGGAAAGGAAAGTAGCAATCTATTTCTTTTTAAATGGGATTCAATTTTACCGCTGATGGGGAAATAACTAAAGCTTCATCAAAGCGATATAGTTCCAAAAGATTCATTGCTCTCTATTTTTGTTTATAGGCGACATAATTACATTGCTCTTTTCTTCTTCTGTTTGATGAAAACTGCTTTTCACTTCTGGGGATATTTCAAACTATTTCGATTTTGTACTATGGCTACTTTCACAGATTTTTAAAATGCGCAAGCTTTATTACTAGGTTTAATTTTTTTTAAAATTTTTTGCAGAACATTATGGATAATTTTGATCATTTGCCTAGTTAAGGTATAAAATTATTATACTCCAAATTAATTTTATACCTTAAAAATAAGTGTCGTTAAATTAATAAACTGATTATATGAGCCAGTGAAATAGGGAAGAAATGAAATTCTGTAAATATGTACATTTCGCTTATTAAATATTGGTGTCTGCTTTCTTTCTTTGTTATGTAGTTGTATTCCTATTTCAATCTATTTCTTTCCATCCCTCTGCATGCTTTTAAAGAGACACACATATTCCGTACAAATTAGATGATATACGCTAACTTTGTCGAGGCACAAAATCTTAGCATTGGTGAGGTGTGAAAGTTTGGAGAAGGAGTTACCAGCTCAGATGCGTTCGTCACTTGATCATGGTTTACAGAGTCTGGCGCTAATAATTCTAGTGTTACTTCAGAATGTAACATCAACCCTTTAATTTCCGCCTGCATAGTTATATGTCTCATTAAACCAGTGCGTTAAATGCCCCGGACTTATATATAGGTCTTTCCGAAATACAGTTATTTTCTTTGCGCGGCTATCTGTGAAACTATTCCGAAAATTTTAGAATGTAATAAAATGACTTTGACAGCCTTTGAAAAGGATTTACATATTTCAAAGAAAAAATTGCTTGTTTGTTCCTGATCCTTTCCCTCCAATACGCCGCATAAGCGTGCCTGTGTGTAAGACAGTGGTACCAAGGAGCGAATAATCTAACCTTTAATCGGCAGTTATAAGGGGTTAATAAAACAATAAATCAATCCATCTTGCCTACAAAAATATTTGATAAGAGTAAGTAACAAAAAATAATGCTGAGTTTAAAATCAACCGTTTATAATATTATAAATATTTATAAATATTTGCGTTTATTTATGTAATTTCATTGAATTTCGATTTTTTTTCGAAATAGTTTCTTAATGGAATAACATTTCAACGTAATGAATCATAAAGCAATACTGATTTCATTTCTCAAAAGTTCTTGAATTGGTATCGATATCATAATGCAGAGCATCAAACATTTCTATACAACTTATACGTTAGAAATCCTATATTGATATTAAGAAAATTGTCTTTAAAATTAATCAATCGGAATTAATTAAAATATACAAATGAAAAACATTAATTCTATGTAATCTTTGATTATTGATTTTAATTATCTGCTTAGTATTATTATCTAGTTAAATGTCCATTTTTTAATAAAAAGAAATAAAATTACGAAATTTATCTAAGCAAAAGTGAAGAATTCAAATAATTAAATTATTTTCTTTAATGTTTTTTTTTAAATTTCTGATTTCGAGCAAATTAAATTTCTTATAAACTTATTACATTTTTTTTATATTTACTATCTTATTAATAAAAAGTACTGTTTCAATAGCCTATTTTTTATAATTAAAATACTCTGGATTAATAAATTAATTTTATTGAAAATTTGATAATAAATTTTTAGTTATCTGCTTAAGATTTTGCTAATTGTTTACCTAAATTTTGAAAGATTTATTTATTTCACTAGACTAGGTGTGGCCAACCCATGGCACACGTGCCACAGTGTGGCACGGTGGAGTTGTAGCAGTTGCATACAAAGACATATATGAAAAGATAAATTGCATACTTGGAAAATAATAATAAAAAACAATTTTCTAATAATTTATTCAAATGTGGTTTTCTTAGACAAAAAAAAATAAATTTTAAAAATTTATTTTAAATATACTTAATTTATTGACTTACAGGAACATTTTCAAGCAAACATTGCTCCTTAACTGTTGTACCCAGGTATTTCTTAAGAAGTGTACACGCGAAATTTGTGGCTGGATTTTTGTTTTGGAGTGCCTAGCCCGTCAGTGCTTTTATCTCCTATCTTTTGTGATATAGCTTGACTTTGATTAACTTGCCCATGTTTGATTTAAAGGTATGGGAAATTTAAAGTGCATGAGAAAATTAATAAAACGAGAAAATTACCAATTATAAGGAAGAAATTTAAATAAGTGCATAAAACGTAGTAGAATTCTGGCTGGCTTGCATAGATAGGATCAGAATGCTAACTGTTTCAATAGCGATTTATTTATTTCACTAGAATAGGTGTGGCTAACCCATGGCACACTTGCCACAGTAGCAGTTGCATACAAAGACATATATGAAAAAATAAATTGCATATTTGGAAAAATAATAATAAATAACAATTTTTCTTATAATTTATTCAAATGTGGTTGTCTTAGACAAAAAAAAAAAATTTTCAAAATTTATTTTAAATATACTTAATTTATTGACTTACAATGGAACATTTTCAAGCAAACATTGCTCCTTATCTGTTGTACCCAGGGTATTTCTTAAGAAGTGTACTTGCGAAATTTAGGAATTTGAAGGGGAGCGGGTCTTCAAATACCCGGGAAAAAAACAATGAACTACTCTGTGAGTACTTGTAACTTAAGAATAAAAACTCAATATGAGATTTAGCTTTTGTTAATGATATTATTGAACATTTATATATTTTAAATTTAAGATTACGCCTACTTTAATTGGCCGTATGCTTTCTTACATTAATGCAGAAACTATCTAACAAAGTTAAAAATGTTCTGAACTATAATAGGTTTTAAAATTTACTATCCATTCACAGGAATCATTCAGTACTATGTTTGATGACTTTCAAGATAAAAAATTTGGTGATATTTTCAAGAATCCTTTTTCAATTTTTCTGCAAAACGTTTCTTGTTTCCACTTCAAATCCAAATCGAAATTATTGACCTACAGCACCATATTAAATTAAATAGCAAATATAACAAATTATATTATATCCAAATATATCCGAATTATATTGAATTTTGGAAATTTGTACCAACAAACAATTTTATAAATTTATACGACATGGCTGCCAGATTTTACTGTAGATTGAGATCAACATATGATTGTGAAGAAATGGCTTCTATTATGAACATATTATATGAAATCAAAATATATCTTCAAACTAACTGATATGCACCTAAAACAACCTAAATTTGTTAGCATCTTCAAGAACTAATTCAAATAAAGATGACTCAGTAAAAAAAAAGACCTACAAATTCAAAACCGACATTAAGAATGTTTAGTAATTAATTTGAATGCTAAATGTTTAGTAATTAAATTGAATTAAACATTTTTTTCAGGTTACTCCATTTTATTTTATATCTAACCTAGCTAATTGAACCTGTAACATGTTTCTTGGCAATTAAATCTAAATTTGTACTTACGACTTGTTTATTGTATTTTCTTTAAATTTCTACTACTTAGACTTGCATTAAAAAATTGTGCTACTTGAGTAAAAATCCCTTAATAACCCCCTAAAAATAACCTTTTTTTTAACTTTCAATATTTTTTTGCTTGTTAGAGAATTTGAAAGTGGCACACATAATTTTTTTTAATCAGATATTGACACTCTTCTCAAAAAGTTTGGCCACCCCTCTACTACAGCAGCAAAGGGCCCTGTCAGTTACCCTCCACTCTCCTCCCCCAAAACGGAACTGAATTTTATTGTATCAGGCTCATTGAGAAGATATATACAATCAGCTTTCTTCAAAAGGAACGTTTTGGTTAAATTCAATATAAGATAATAAAGAAAATATTCTAAAATAAAGGATTAACATTTTTAAGATAATCAATATTTCTTAATTTTTTTTTACTTTATTTGAGCAAAAACATTTCTTGGGAACTATATGCTTTTAAATTATTCCCCTACTTTAAGTTCTAATGTAAAATTGTTGAGGATGTTCTTAAATTAGACTTTAACTGTACCTTTTAAGAGTAGTATAAGCGAAACCGAGGCCTACAAAAAGCTCTTCAGTGAAAGTTTTCAAACATTAAGAATTTTACTATCATAAAAGTAATGTAGGCAAAATCTTCAAAGTCCTTTTAAATTTATGAAGAACTATATTGAAAGAAAAAATTAACAGCTGTTTTCATAATCTCCTACTTTTGTTTTTAAATTTATTTAAAAAACTTTAAATTTATTTAAAAAACAAAATAATTTTAGATTATTTTAATTTCCTAAATCATTTAAGCATTATTTCTTTCCCTTAAAAAAGTCCCAGGAACTTGGTAAATAAAGAATTATTTATAGTAAAAATGTAATGCATATTTTTACTTTTAATTAGAGCTAAGAAGAATATTTTCAAGTATTTTTATTTCAGAGAATACAAATCATTTTTTTTTCCTGTAGTAGAGTTTTTAAAGGCTTTCTTATAAAATGCATCCGCCTTTGTCTGTTTTTCAATCTATGTACCTTTTCTCATCCTATCTTTTAATCTATACTATGAATTTAACTGTTTATTTTTTCTAAAATTCATATTATTTATGAGATTTTATATGAGTTAATTACTGTACAGTTATACTATTTTTTTTTTCCTTTTTCAGACAACTCAGTGCAAGAAATTTTTCTGAAAAAGTTTTCAAGCCTCTTCAATAAAATTGAATCGAATTTTCTTCGCAAAAGTGGGATTGAAGAACAGAGTCATCTTTTGAAGAATAATTCTTAAAGAAAAAATTTAATATTTTAATTCAAAATATCTTTTCTTTTTTACTCCTATGTACCAATCAAACGATGGAAGCGTTAAGAGCCTATATATTAACATATGCATTGCAGAAAAAAAATCACACAATAATTAATGAACTATACATTTTTATTAAAAATACTAATTGCCGAAGATAATTAGAAAAAATGAAAATACACGTGATTTTGAATTTGAGTTCCTTCACGTACTGTTGGAATATTTTTAAGCTATTGTTAAAAGTGTCCTTGGAGATTCCCAAAAAGACAGAAGTACGTACTCAGTCATACTTTTGTTCAATCACACTTGATTTTTAACAGCGTTTCTCAAACTATGGGGCGTGATAACTCTACGAGGGGGGCACGAGCATATTGAAAGATCGAAAACAAAAGATTATTTAAGATTACTAATTTATGGAAAGTAAACAAACAAAATACATTCGGACGTAATAAAAAATAAAACATGCATTTATACTGATATATACACTTATAAATGTATCAGACTGCACACGATGTATTTTATAGTTATTTTAATAAAACTAAGAATAAGTTTAAAAACTACAAGTGATCCCATAATCTTGTTACATAAAAAGTTTAAAACCAAAAAATTAATATTTATCTTAATAATTTGAACGGTTTATTATTAAAACCTTACGCAAATCGCTCCCCAATGCCACCGTTCTCCACGTAGGCACGCGTAAGGGATGTATTGGAGGGGGGGAATAAAAATAAGCAAATCCTATGAAATCAGTAAATCCTTCGCAAACACTGTCAATGTCCTTTTATTGTATTCCAAAGCCTTCGGAATAATTTTAAGGCTAGCAGGGCGAAAAAAAGATCGTACTTCAGAAAGACGTAAATATACGTCCGGGGAAATTATCTTTTTGGTTGAGCAAGACATCATTGACATTTAAGAGGTTGAAGTCGTGTTGTAGCTTTATCGTCTAAGTATTTTTTTTTATTTCCAATGGCGGATTACAAGACAACTGCAAACAAAATGAGAGGCAGAGAATATTGACAAAAAACAAACAAAGGACAACACAAAAAATAATGAAAGAAAAAATAAGAAAAGAAACACAAGCTCACAGTACAGTCTATAAATCACACATTTTGTGTCTGGCCTCCCAATATCTGCTCCACATAGATCCAGAGCTGAGTGCACGGCAGCGTGCCAAATGAATGGCGTCCATTTCTTCATTGGAGTCGCACAGTTTACAAAGTGTCTAAGCAATGCCTATCATGTTTAGATGCTTAGATAGGCAGTCGTGGCCAGTGGCGATTCGAAAATCGGCCACAGCTCTATCTCGTGGCCATTTTGGAATATGAAGGAGTTTGCTAAACCACACCGTTTGTTTATTCTTTTGGATGAATTTAGACCAGAAGTGCTCTCTGTAATATTTCTTTATAATTCTTTTGGCGCTATAAAAAGGAACTGTATTGTTAAAGATTTGTAAGATTTGTGTTCCCTTCTTCGCCAAGCAATCGGCATTTTCATTCCCATCAATGCCACAGTGCGCTGGAATCCATTGTATGGCAATGTCTACGTGGCTTTGAAGTAAATTACCAATTAACAGTTGACATTTGAGAATATCCTTTGACAAAGGTGCCTCGATGGAAGATATTGCTTGGAGGGCCGCCCTTGAATCACACAGAATAACTACTTTTGAAACACGATCTGTGTGGCAAAGAAGTTGAGATAGATCAATACGTATAGCTGAAAT